>APFE030295674.1:3428-36364 GCA_000404065.3 Pinus taeda | reverse complement strand
TATATAATAAAAAAGTCAAAAACCTATTAAGACAAAAATAAATATAGAAAATAAAAACACTATACCTTCCCATCATATATAACATAAAACTGAAAAAAATATATTTAAGAAATATCATGTAAATTCTACAAATTGTTATTTTCTCGCAAAGGAGACAGAAACTCTAACCAGACAGAAACTCTAACCACCTAAGTGTTTTGAGTCGAAAAGTCATATATCAATAACGCTTTTACGTCATAAGCACTCTGTGATGTTAATAAGTAATAAGAAACTTAACCATAAGTATTACTTCAAGACAAATAAGTAATGACATACGTTTAGAATATTGAATAATAAAAAAATAAACAAACACAAGTAGATAACAAAAATGTACAATTTACAACACTACTAAAAGACAGGAAAACAAGACTTAGTCAAATGAGGAACGTACCTTCCAAATAGTATTGTTAAACAAGACAGAATCCTTGTTTAACAGATCTTCAAGCCGGTCCAACTGACCTTTTGCCTTTCTTATAGCTTCTACCATTCCATTATCCACGCTAGGATTTAGAAAACACTTCCTCTCAACGGCATTTTGTACAATTTTCTTCCAGACAGAGTTGCTTTGTCCTAGAGATGGTTCATTCCCAACAATCCAAAGACAAAATCTGTTGAAAAACAGTAATGCATCATCCATAGATCCCAGAATCAAAGATCAAGATCTAAATACAGTATGATTAATTACCTAAACCATCAACTCTGCTGCTAGTAAAATCGCACTAAACATAAAAATAGATATGATGGGAAGAAAGATAAAAGATACCTTGGACGTGTTAAAGCAACATTTGTACGCCGTGGATCCGAAAGGAAGCCGATGTTTCTTTCAGTATTAACGGTTGATATTATTATAATATCCTTTTGGCCACCTTGAAATTCATCAATTAATTTGACTTCTATGTCAATAATGTTCTTCCATTTTTCCTTCACCCTTCTCTCCAAATAAAGAACTTGAGCACGATAAGGTGATATCACACCAACGCTTATTTTTAAGTTGCCTCTGGAAGCACACACTATTTAAAAATTGTAATTAGAAGCTTTAATTTGAATTCAAAACAACCATGGATACAACATTAAATGTTTTTGTATAACCGTTTTTGTTTTCTTGTGTGCTACACGGATCGATATCAGATGGATGCACAAATTTGTATAAGAATACTTCGTAATGGGTTCATATGGTTACATCGCTAACTACCTGAGAAGTTAGTTGATTTGAATTATCTTTTTCATACTTGCTATTTCTCTACCTGCAGCAATTATCAGAGTTGTTCTCTACAATGATTGATTGTATGTAACTGTATATGTTTTTATTTCCAAAACTGGCTAATCTTTCACACAAGAATAACTGCGTTATCTTCCTGTTAAACATGCTATATTATGTATATGCACCATTTGATATATATATATAAAATTATAATTTTTTATGCTAAAAAAGGAAAGCTCATCATAACAGGAGTAGATGACCCGCCTTCAGTAATGATCCCACAACATTCAGGATCAACATTCATTTTGCTCAAATGTTATGTGAATTTGTTTTCCATGTATCAAAAAATACAAAAGACAAATATCACATTTAGAATGATTAACAACATTTCTTCTAATAGAGCGAATAAAATGCGGAATAACTATACAGGCATCCACAGTCCACGCTTGTGTTGCCTAACGGCATGTAGATATGTAATCGGGCTTGTTTTTCCAAGTGTGGTATATACGAGACAAAAAGAAATATTTTATTGCACCAAAGCAAGGTGCATTCTACCACCCAGCACACATGTAATGTTTTTTCCCCAACGATAACGTGATACATGGCAAAAGTTGTCCCAAATTAAGATTTAAAAAACAATAATTATAACAGAAAATATATTGAAATGTGCATCATTCCTACTTAACTCCATTTTTTAAGGCCCATGCAGAGATTTGCATCTAAATCTCTTTTTATCCATTTACCTATTTAATAAATATAAAGTTAAGAGGTATTTAAATATGATGGAGTAATCAAGACCAATAAGTAATATCAGAGAAAACATAAAGATGTTAAGTGTGAAGCCAAATTTATATTTTAGATCTTTTCATACCGCCATTAGTTTTTAGATCATTCCAGATCTCCATCTAAATCACATACAGAATTCTAGATCCTTCTTCAGCCTCTATAAAATTGTAATTTCTCTGGCCAAGAGAAGCAAGGCAAGGCCCAAGCCTGTTGTGTAATGCAAAGTGATTTCTGTTCTCCAGTGATTGTTTTATCTATTCAGCGGTTTCTGACCAAGTAATCTTGTTGTTTCTCCATTTGTCTATCTCTGTGAATTATTCTAAGTCTCTGAGTATGAATCCGCTGTGTGTTATGTATGCTCTGATCTAACAAAAGATTATATGAAAGACATAGACATAACATTAAATTACAACTCACTTGATCTTATATTGAATTAAGCTAAGAAAAGATGCCAATTGCAAGGGTAAAAATAATTTTCACAGTTTTTGCTTTGTAATCTACTGTAATTTGAGTTTTTAGTAATTTAATATTATTATTTTTACTTTGAAGAAACCACAAACAACCATATAGAAGCATTGGGCCAGAATTTTAATTATGAATAAACAAAAAAAAAATTGCTACAGTTATTGGTGATTTCATCATGACATATATGGCTCACAAAACCGTTACCAAGACAACTCTATGTGCAAAGAGGCTTGCAATTTAGCTATTGGGACAATATAGAAGGCACGACCTCCCCTAAGTTTATTATCCACTTTCTTTAGTGATCCATATAAGATTCTTAGAGAACTCACAAAGTCACTAACATGCATTTGTATTTGTACTCATTTAATGAGACAATTTATTAAGCTTTCTTTTATCAAGTCTTGCAAGATGGGATGGTGCAAATCTATGGATATATAACATTGATTCAAATCAGTAATTGAAAATTTTGGATCCAAATTGTAAACTCTTCTTATTATGTTCCAGTGCCATTCTTTTGGATTGAGAAAAATGTCACAGGTCATTTGTTCCAGCTTAAAAGTTGATTCAATTCTTAGTCATCTCTGTATACATCTTTGTCAAGTGGTCATGAGGATTGAGAATCTCAGGCCACCAATTTACTTCAAGCTTGGTCTCCAAGTAACCCCTTTTAACTCGTTTTTCCTACTAAGTCTTAGGAGTTGTTTCATGTTTGTTGGGTTTAATGATTTTAAATTGAATTACTAAGCTCCTCGTGGAAGAAATAAATACAAGATTTAATATCAAAAGTAGGTTTTCTAGATGTTTTATTTTATTGAATGTTTTGCAAGGACTTCCTCATTCTTCTAGTTTGCATTTTTGCATATTAGTACTCTTCTCCTCAAGCAGTGAGAGGCATATAGTTAGAGGCATTTAGGGACTCTTTTTGGGGAATTCCACAAAGAACTTGTTATTCTTCTAGTTTGCATTTTTGTATATTAGTACTCTTGTCCTCAACCAGTTAGAGGCATATAGGGACTCTTTCTGGGGAATTCCACAAAGAACTTGTTATATGGATAATTATGACTATCCACACTGTTCAGCATTATGTGAAGATTCCACCCTGCAATACCCAATTTAGAGATGTGAATGACACAGTGACAACAATCAAGAAAATCTGGCATTCACAATAGGGAAATGAAAAACTAAGAAAAAAAATATTTGGAATATAATTAAGAAAAACAGCGAAAAGTGACTCGAAGAAAAATGATAAAGAATCCAGTTGGAAAAGCACAAAGGGAAATATGTTCTCTTAGCGGTAGCAAAAGAAAGCAATAGAGAGAAATTGAAGGAATAAAACATGATCAGAAAAATTTATTGAAGATAAGATAATATCACTTGCATGAGACAACTAACTCGTGACTACATAGCCAATTAATTAGAACTATCTCCACTTGCATGAGAGATTTAACTAATGGCTGCATGGCCAATAATTAAGACTATGTCCACTTGCATGAGATAGTTAACTCACGACTGCATGGCCAGTTAAAGAGGACTACTTGTCAGTTTTCTTTAATGCATGTTCAAATCTCTCTAGATTCACTATTAGACTCACTACTATAATAGTTCAGTCATGTAGAATATATTGCATTGAATTGTATTCTCTCATAATTTTCTTTTTTTGTGCATGAATGGAACTCATTAATTCTTTTATCTATCAAATTTCTTTTTCTTTCCTTGCACGTTCTTTTCATTATTTTTTCGCTAGATCCAATATTCGCACGGTCAATTACAAATTCATATGGTATCAAATCCAACAAGGACTAGGAAGAAGGAGCATAAACAATCTATTTATAGTTGCTGAAGATTGGAGCTATAAAAAAGAATGGATTTTTCACCTTCCACAATTCTCATGCCATGTAACTATTTTGAATGAAAGCCAAAGACTACTTCAACTCAGAAGTAGAAGCTTGTATACCAAGGCAACAACGATTGAATCAAATTCCATGGTTGAAAAATCCAAGTATTTCGACCACATGGACAAAGCCTTTTGTCTCTCATGCTTATCAATTTTTCCAAAATTTCTGCTTCATGTTGCTACAAATCAAGTTTGGACCACTTTGGAGACACTCTTTGGGAAGAAAGATGAGATGTGGGGCCACATCCTTGAAAATGAGCTAACTTATCAAATCCAAACATTTTCAAAAACATTCGAGATTGCTTCACAAGTTTAAATCCTTGTTACTCTAGTTGAAAGAATGTGAAATCGACAAATCCAAGCAATAAAATCAATTAATTCTGGCCATGTTGTCAAAATTGGGTCCATGACTCCATAGTATGCTATATTTGTCAATGAAGCTTGCCACAAGAGTAACTTGGAAGATTCCCACACTCGATGCTTTTATTGAGTCCCTAATACATAAGCATGATAAGATCAAAATATGGGCACATTGAAAAGTTCCAAAGTCCATGCACTCAGTGTACATGAATAGGTCAAGGCTAGCTTTCTATCGAATTAGCGATCCAAAGGCAAAGGAAAGGAAGAAGAACTAGATCCCAAAAAGGGCCACAATCCCAAACCTCCAAATGATTCTACGAGCTCAAAGGAAAGGAAGGGAAAGAATGGGCAATCAAAATGAAACTATCGCAACTGTGGTTACCATCCAAAATCATCATGCATGAAGAAGAAAAAAGGTCTCATGGCACAAACTCTTCAGTAGAACAATCTTGATGACTGCATTCTAGAGATTTTTAAGAAGCAAGGAGAAAGAGCACATGGAACATGAGGGAATGTGCATGCATTAAATTCTATTCATTCTTCTCCCAATGCATGGATCATAGATTTTTTATTTTCACATCACATGGTAGACACAAAAGATGCTCTGTCATCATTAAAACCATATGCTCGTCATCTTATTCTCATGGGAGATTTATTCTCTAGTAGAGAAAACTTGACAAGGTAGGGTAAATCTTGGATATAGAAGTTTCAGGAATGTCTTACATATTCCAAAACTTTTAGTAAATTTCTCTCTGTGTATTAGGAAACACTTACCAACATCGGAAGGAGATTCGAATTCACCCCAGATTTGGTGAGCATATATGACATGCAAGATCACTCCAAAATTGCAATTGGTAAGGTAAATCACCAGTCTTGTTTGTACACTTTTTTCTGAATTTGTTCCTCAATAAGATTCCACGTTACTACTTACACATGCAAACCATGAATGTAGAATTTGGCATAAAGTGTTTGGACACTTAAATTCAAGATACATTTAATAGCTTAAAAATGGGGGATAGTAAAAGGCTAACCTACCATGGAATGTTTTGATGGAGTTTCTGAAGGATATGATCTTGGAAAAACATCCACTAGAAAGGTTTGGGAAGCAGCATGCATCGAGAGCCTTCTCTCCCTTGGAGCTTGTTCATAGTGAACTTGTTGCACCATTTATAGATCCATCCACATGCAAAGCTAGATATCTAATCACATTCATAAAGGATTGCATGATATACACATGGGTGTTCTTTCTCAAAACTCAAATCAGAAGCATTTGAGCATCTAAAAATTTTCAAAGCGCACGTAGAAAAATAGTTTGGAAAGATGATCAAGAAACTCCAAATAGATAATGGGGGCAAGTATGTCAACAAGGATGTCCAACATTTATGTGGTGAAGCAAGAATACAATTGCAACACATAGTTCTTTACACTCTGCAGTAGAACGAGGTTGCTAAGAGGAGGAATAGAGATCCTTGAAAGAGATGGTGAGCTACATGTTGCATGCAAGGTCCCTTCCTTCCAAATTGTGTGTTAAAGTAATCAATTGTGCTTCATACATACAAAATAGATTTCACAAATATATTACAAGGAAAACACCTTTTGAAACATGTGGTGTGCAACCAAAAGTTACACATTTTCACAATTTTGGATTGTGCGCCTAGGTTGGCATTCCTATATAAAAGAGGAAGGATTTGGAGCCTCAAATCAAGGAGTGCATCTTCTTTGTTGGATATCCAAATGGTGTGAAGGGATACAAACTATGATATCTTTCAACAAAAAATCTCTTCATTAAGAAGAATGTATAGTTTGACGAAATTCCCCTGCATGCATCCAGGAAACAACATGTAGAAAATTTTGTGCTTCCTCCTATAGCATATCTAAGAGATGATGCATCCTCTCATTTAGATCAGATTTCAAATCTATGTTCTGATTTTATTCCAAATATCATGAGCATGCATGTGAATATTCATATTCTTAACCACTTTCGATATAGAATTGGCACCTCATGAGTGATTTTTGAAATGATCATGCTCAATATTGCACGAAGCGAGAACGTTTTTTGGAAGTAGATCCGCAGAAGCGTCATTTTCTAAAAATCTAGGAAGAAAAGCATCTCGGAAACATCTACTCTCTCTCTCTCTCTCTCTCTCTCTCTCTCTCTCTCTCTCTCTCTCTCTCTCTCTATATATATATATATATATATATATATATATATATATATATCTATATATATATATATTATATATATATATATATATATATATATATATATATATAGATATATATATATATGTTTGCATTTATATAAAAAAGGCATCCAAAATACCAAATTAGTTGTAGAAGACATGAAAACATTCATATTTTTACTTAAATCAAGATAGATATGGCATCCATTATACATCAACGGTTAATTATTCCAACATCAACCATGTAGAATCTAAAGTCCTCTTCTCTGGTATAGCCTTTGCCTTTACTTCAATTCTCTAGGGATATTAGTTAACATTGCCCAATTTTGATAAAACGACCTAATCCAAGCCTTATATTATGGTAGATAAAGCTTAACATGTCTGATCAATGATTTTGACTTGAGTGAAGGGTATATTTTTTCTAAGGCAATGGCAAACGAGCTCAACAATCAACAACACCAACACTAGGGTACATATAGGGCTCAATGTCCTTGATGAAATGCCAATCACAAGTCCTCATACATGATATAATCCAATGAAACACCACAATCCGATTGACCCTGAAAACTGTTAAGTCCGTTGAAATTTGGATGGGATATGAAATTTTATTTTCTCCATATGAACTCTGATGAGGTTGGAACCATGCTCAAACATCCTCAGTCATTTCATGGTAATGTTAAAAATTTAAATAGAATGAAAATGAAAGATAAAAGAGAATGTCACTTTTAATTTAACAATTTAACATTACCATTAGGGAGCATCTAGGAAGCTTCTAGAGAGCATCAATGGGTACCTTGGGAATATTCAAAAAGCATAGTTCCTCGCATAATAGTTTGAAAATTCTATCAGAAAACAAAAAAAATCCCTTCCAAACCATGTGAATTGTCCTCCTTCTTTTGGATCTGCTCAGGATCCACGATGAATACATGCCCGAACCTCCATGAATCCGCAAGAAATCCTTTTTGGATTCATGTATCGGGCAGCCAGAACTACAGATTAGGTCCTCATGGATCCGCTTTTCCAAAAATCGCCAAAAAATGAAAAACAGGTTATGCAGCTACCTTGATGTTCGGAACTACGCAAAGCGGAAAAATTTATAGGAACGAAGGAAAAAAGGGTCTGGAGTATAGTTCATTGATTTCACATCCACGAGGTGACGAGGAAGGGATAGTGAAGGTTTCTCCATGAAGTGTTATTCAGTTAATAAGACAAGGATTCCCGCGAATACCACCTCCGACTTCACCACCATCACCTGCGACTTCACCCGTAACATCTCCACCTCCGCCGCAGTTCAGAATGACAAATTCAATGAAGATGCCTTTGTTCAAAGGCTTGGGAAATGAGGACGTGGACCAATTTTGGTTCGTTGTGAAAGCTGTATTAGAAGCTCAAGGTGTTACAGATGATCATATAAAGAAGGTGACATTGGTTAGTGCTTTGCAAGATCGCGCACCAACCTGGTATATCAAGTACTCTAATGACAACCTGAGTGCTGGAGTGGCAAGCATCCAGACAACGTTGAATAGAGAGTTCAGTAGGCCTAAATCTGAGGCACAGTCGATTGTGGGATTCAAAGAAATCATGATGCAACCAGGCAAGATACCTTGGGAACTAGATCATAGGTTGAAGTGTACAATCTGCGAAGCCAACATGAATTTTACAGACGGACAACATCCTGGGTGGATTGTGGCTTCGCTACTACCACACTTAATGGTCACGCTGTCGCAACAGAAGATAACCACTCAGGCGGAGGCCTTCGAAACTGCCATGAGACTACATGAAACTACAAGAGTCAGGGGCATGACAAGGACCATTGCCCGGTCTTTGTGAACTATATTGTAGGAGGAGGACCGATGCCCTTAAGGCCAGAAGCTTAAGTAGGACCTAGCGCGAGGCCTGCATTATGGTGCGCTTTCTGTCAAGTAGCAGGAAAACATGCCACGGATAGTTGTCATTTGCTGCAAAAGTATGTACAAACACTACAACATCTATTATGCAACTTTTGTAGGTCGATAGGGCATGATGAGCATTATTTGCAGGAGTTATGATTTAATGATGGATAGAACTCCCGCCTATAGGGTTCAGGCAGAAACGTGGCCCCCTGACCAGAGTGTAGGGATGGTGTAGACAGGATTTCAGGGGCACGGACGAGGCCGAGGCTGAGGCAGAGAAGGACCTGACAGAGGTCTAGGACAGTTGATATGCTACAATTGCGGAGGACCGGGACACTATGCCCACGATTTCACTAACCCAGCATGTCCATCGTGCAAGTATTGCGCGTTGTTTGATCATGAAACAAAGCACTATCCTACGCTGATAGCTAGGATACGTGACAAAGGGGCGCTACCACCTTCGCCGACTCAGAACCTACAGATGATGGGTTCTGAGTTGCACGAAGAGGATCCAAACATAAATATAGTGCTCAGGAGTGGAATCGCAACAAGAGATGACAAGGGGAATCAGCCAGAAGACAATACATGGGTCTGCAAAGCTCCGACGAAGGAGGCTGAGTTTGATTTGGAGCATGCACATGAAACCTTCATGGAAGCTAAGAGATTCGCTAAGGCTTCCACCTCAGGAAGCAAGGATAAGCCTGAGGAGGAGATGGACCCCTTTATGCTCACAACTTTCTTGGAGACCTTTATGAAGTTACAGCGCGATAGTAAGGCTGTGAAAGGGTTACAAGAGCTCATCAATAGATGCACTGGAACCGCCCCGTGTGAGCTGTGCATAGTACGAAAGATTGGCAAGCATAAAACAAGAAAGGGACGAGAGATGAGACTAACCGCGCAGATAGGAGTATGAAATGGATAAGCTTATTTTGGACCTGAGGTCAGATGCGAATGTCCTACTAGAGGAGACTTGGGAACAAATGGGGAGACTTGCACTGTAGTGGTCTCCAATTCAGCTAAGGATGGCCAATCAACAGAAGATCATCCCCATGGGGCGGCTGCAAAGGGTGACTGTGGATATTGAAGGTGCGAGCGCGCTGGCTGACTTTGAAGTAATAGAAATTGTGGATGACAGCAATCCCTATCCCACACTCTTGGGAATTGACTGGGCTACTGATATGAATGGGGTAATCAATTGAAAGAAGTAGAAGATGATATTTGAGAAGAAATCGCTACGTGTAATAGTACCCCTAGATCCTACTGAAGGATCGCACTATACTGAACTAGCCTGCGATTACGAGAGTGATGATGATTTGGACTGTATCTATAAGATAACGGCGCGAGATGAAGATTGGGTGAATACCACTGCAGATGGGCGGATTACCTAGGATTGTGAGAGTTCCTGCACTTCGGACTCCAATGAAGAGTTAGAACGCTTGCAGAATCGATTACATGAAGTGACTATGCTGAATTAAAACATGATGACCCAATCGCTATGCTGTGTGTCCTCAGAGATAAGAAATCTACCTACTTATGATGGTCTGAATGAGGTAGATATCTTTTTGGATACATTTGAAAGCAAGATACCAGAAAAATAGTGCTTCCAAGTGTTGCACTAAGCACTGCGCGCCACACCTATAAGATGGTGGGGTACGCATAAGGGAAGCTTTGATGATTGGTGCAAATGTAGGAGGAAGATGCGAACAGGATTCGGAAAGCCTAAGATGCGAATGACAGACAAGTATGATGGGCAAGATGATCCGCACGCGCATTTGGCCAAATGGGCCCAGGCTTATGAAGAAAAGCCCCAACCTGAATGGGTGCACTTGTTCTGTCATACCCTGGATGTTGTCCCGATGAATTGGTATGTAGAAACAGAGCTCCGCCATGGTACAGGTGAATGGGATATTCTGCTCGATGGCTTTGTAATGACATTAAGTTTTGAAGACCGGTTTCACTGTATTGATGAGGCACTACAAGAAGTGAAAGCAGCTATCTTTCGGATACCACATGATCCTTTGGACCTAACTCAGCCCGAGTGGGCTACTCAGCTAAGTCACATGCTGGAATGCTATAACGTGACTGCTAAAGAAGAAGATGAGGATCCGCAGAAGATTAACATTCCGGAAATAGAGGGCACCGCAAGGTTAAAGGACTGCCAATTGAGAACCCTAATATAGCCGCGTCGTTGAAAACGAGACAAGTAAACATTGGTATAGAGGAAAAACCCAAATTCGCGGAAATTGGAGACCACTGGGATGATGCGACGATGGATAAGGTCGCTGAATTGCTCCACGGATACCAGGATTTATTCCCTACCAAGATTACAGATCTGAAGGGGATAATTGGGGACCTACGTATGATGAAGATTATAGTAAAGCCCAACGCGACGCTGATTAAGCAAAGACCTTACTGTCTCAATCCGAAATATAAGGAGAAGGTACGCTTAGAGCTAAACAAGATGCTTGTGGCAGGCATCATTGAGCCTGTGGAGGAATCTGACTGCGTAAGCCCAATGGTGGTACAAAAAAAGAAGCAGAAGGATGAAATAAGGATATGTGTGGATCTCAGGACACTGAATGACGCTTGTGTACATGATCCTTTCCCGACTCCGTTCACTGTTGAAGTGTTGGACAATGTAGGTGGCCAGAAAGCATATTCCTTCACTGATGGGTTCTCTAGGTACCACCAAATCAAAATCGCACCACAGGATAGTAAAAAAATGACCTTCACCACTGAGTGGGGTTTCTTTCCGTACACCATAATGCTGTTTGGATTGAAGGAATGCTTTCAAGGAATTTATTCATAAGTTCTTGGAGGTATATTTTGATGATTGGACCATGTTTGGGCTAGTTAAGCACCATGTAGCAAGCTTGTATCTAATGTTGGATACCTGTCGAAGATACAAAAAAGTACTTCGTGATTGCTTTTTCAATGATGCAGACCAAATATAGAGATGTAGTCAACATTACCATTCATGCCATTTAGTTGCAAAACTTTCTTATTGAGTTTCGTATCATATTTCATCAACCGACCAAGAGCTAGTGAGACGATCGAAGCACACCAAAATTTTGTAAAGATCTAGTGCAATGACAATGAACAAATGACATTGATATCCATAAGCACTACATCCAGGAATTAGTACATGATGAGGTCATCAACTTACAGTATTTTTCCCCTTCTAAACAATCTATTGACATCTTCATGAAGTCTTTCAGTGAGCAGAAGTTTCATTTTTGTGAAACCGCCTTAGGGTGAAGGACACAACTACATGGTAGTTGTATTTAATTTTCAATATTGTATTTTGAGGGGTGGGGGGGTTTGTTCCCATGTGGTTTTCCCTCTTTCCTCTTCTTGCAGTTGCTCTATGTTACTTAGATGCATTGTAAAATGGGTACCTTACATGGCTTCTTGTTGGCATCCATTCATTTTTTTTTTCTCTAGTAGTGCTTTAGGGGGATATTGTAGATAAAATACACTTAGTTGTACTTCAATTAAAATAGTGAGTGTAGTCATGCATGGAAAATCATTATTATCACCAAGAGGGCACTCCACAAGTGCATCCATGAGTTAGACTAATCTCCACTAGCATGAGACAATTAACCAATCACTGCATGGCCAATTAACTAGGACTATCTCCACTTGTATGAGATATTTAACTAATGATTGCATGGCCGGTTAACTAGGATTAGGTGTCAGTTTTCTTCTATGCATGTCCACATATCTATAAATTCACTACTAGACTCGCTACTATATTAGTTCGGCCATGCAAAATATATTTCATTGAATTACATTCTGTTATAAGTTTCTTTTTTGTACATCAATAGAATTCGTTAATTATTTTATCTATCAATTTTCTTTCTTCCATCCTTTCAAGTTTTGTTCATTGTTTTCTAGGTAGATCCAATCTATGAAGGTTTAGCTACAATTTGACAAACTTAAATAGAAATTAAACCACATAGTGTTGGAGAAAAAGCCTACGATTAAGGAGTTGAGGAATGTAAATCCCTACTAGATTAGTTGGTTCCTTTGGACAAGACCAAGAAACAAACATGGAGGAAGAAACCGTGGAGTAGTGATTAAAACAAGCTAGAAACACAAAACCCTCTCTCCCATTCTCTCTTCTAGGAAGAAGGAAGCCCATTTAAGTTTTGGAAATCAGAAATTTTCAATTTATTTATGTTTTTTAAGACCTATTTCTGCGAGTAAGGTAATTTTATTTAAAGGTTGACAAAATTTACATAGCCACTGCCAAGGATTTAGGATGAAACTTGTAAGAAAAAATGTGCAAAGTGCCCTGCTCAATAAGGAAACCAGGGCCTTGCTACCTAGTATCTAGGTTTTACATCATAAGAACCTTATCATAATGTCTACCCATTGAGGGAAACCAGGCTTACCAGAAGAAAAAAAAAAAAGACTACTTGCCTAAACTTTTACAATATAAAAATGTTGTAATTATTGATTGCATAAGCATTTATAGTTCTAGAAAACAAAGGTAAATGGGTTTTCAAAAGTAGACAAGATCTAGTGCATTTCATTATGTTGTCAGTTGGGATTCATCTTCAATAAGAAAAATTGTTGGATCTTTCAAGGACTCAAGCCCAACAACCTGAAATGCACCTCCATTCTTTGTCACCATCTAGGTGATCATTCCAATTATCAGAGATGGTTTTGCCTCTCTTGGGAAACTATGTGCTCCATGATTCAATGGTGAGTCTCAGTGCCCTGTATGGCATGGACAATGACTCTCTTTGTATGCGAATATATCTCTTTTCATATGCAATTTTGAGTCTCGAGCTCTAGAGGAAGTCTTCCTACCAAGGTGTTGCATGTATTCTTCAACCTCCTAATCCAATTGATCATGATAAAGCTATTTTCTTACCTCACGAGTCTCCCTTTCCAATTTCTTGATGGCCTGCATTCGCTCTCTATTGGGGTTGACAAGTAATATTTCAATGGTGCCTTTGTAGCATCCCTTTCAACATAGGTAAAGTGAGCAGTAGGGGCCTTTCCCTTGTAGCAACAATAACACATGTTCTTAAACATCCAACACAAAGAGCACAGGATATGACGTTTTCAAGGGAGCCTACCACAGACTGTGACTAGGTAGGAGTGGATAAGAGCACAGGTATGAATCAGAGAAATGTGGGGAAAAAATAGGGGTGCTAACCGAAGGCGAAGAAGGATACAAAGGATTAAGGATGTAAGGGGCAAACCCAATATGAGAGGGCGATTAGGAATGATTATTGAGTAGTAGCACGACTAAATTAGCAGAACCCAAGATCACTGAGGTGATAATCTTCTTGACATAGGCGGCATCCTTTTTAGAAGCAAGCATCATGTCATTCATCATGGAAAGAGGAGGTGAATTCGGGGTTATCAGTGGCAACAACCTACAAAGAGGTGGCCATCTCAGACAACGAATACTTAGATAAGGTAAAAGTCAAACACTCGAATGCCTTATGGTGGAGGGATGAGGAACATATGCATGTGGTTGGAGAGTCGTGCAAAGGGTGGCCATGTATTTTCTACGTTCCTTGTTCCATTGGTTGGTTTGGCACCCCATTTGGGGAATGTTTTTTAAGACTTTAAGTCTACTTATCCCATAAGAATTTATTCAAAAATAATAATTTATTAAAATAGTTCTTTGAAAATACGGAAATTGCGTTTAGTTTTCACCCTTGTTGAACTCTTTTTGAGTATTTTGGACTAACTATAGAATTTCCTTTTTTATTGTATTAAAAGTTTGCACAATATGGTCATAGCCCTCTCTTTTTATCATAAAGTAATAATTTCTCAAAAATGATAATAATGATTGTTTACGTTTATAAAAAAATTTAAAAAATAATTCAAGCTTAAACCAAACAACCATAAATTTGAAAGGAATTCCTCAAGTCAAGATCTCACACCATTGGGAAATGGATTTATGGTTGTGTCGAGTTCTTTTATTTCCTTGCAAACTTTATTTCAATACCATGATGAACGATATAGATACATACAAAAATGATTACATAATAACTAACAAACAAAATATATTCAATGGAGATTACTTGGAAAAATATTTTCCCTTCTGAATTTGCATCAAATATTCAAATGAAGGTTTTGCGATCCCTTTTATATTTCCTCTTGGATACCTAAGTCCAATTCCCACTACTATCCTGCAATGTATTATCTAGCTAGGAACGAGTAGTGGTTGCTACTTCTTTTGTTATTGAATTCACTTCAATTTGACCAATACCTATGCATCCTAAGGAGTTCTCCAAGTTCCACGATAAATTCTTACGTGGATTTGCTGTTTTCAAGAAAATGAGAACCAGATTGTCTTGACATTTGTCCTCCCTTCAACTTCTAGATCCCTCCCAATCAAGGAGAGGGGTTCACTGCCTTAGGGTTTGGAGCAACTTCGTTTTTTATTTTAGTACAACTATTTCTAGGCTAGTGGGGGCAAATTTTTCCTATTGTGTTTACAATTTCTATCCATTTTTTATTCACATTTACATCAGCACCATTCACCATGAAAGCCTACAAATGTACTTCCCTTTGACAAATGGCCAAGCAAAGGATGAATGCTCCTTCCTCTGCAATTTTCCATCATCTAACATAGTCTGCACCCTCTTCCCTGTACTTTTCGCACTTCAGTTTCCGAGTTATTCACATGTGCGGTAGGAAAGAGCAAAATTATAGTCTCATTCTGCTTCGCTTGGTCTCATTCTTTCTTGCAAGTGTAAGTCATCCATTTCTAGCTACTTCACACTCTTTAATCTACCTTGGAAACTTCAGATCGAATCCTTAATAGATGCATATTCAAAATAGGACTAGTAACACTTATATATATACTCTTTTTGTGTGAAGACATGTCCCTTCAATGAGGCCGACTAGTAGAAGATGAAGCCGAATTGGTGGATCGAGGCTTATTATATATTTTGACACAAAAAAATATTTTGATTCTTTGACATAACGAACCCACAAAGGGTCTTTTACATAATAAATATGACTTTGACTTTTGACACAACCCTCAAGAACTAAATTTATGCTTTTGACCTAGAAAATAAAAAAAGCATGAAACCCATGCTTTAAATAATTTTTCATTCTCAGTAATTTTACTTTCTTTTTGACGAATACATTACATCATGACTCAAATACAATTATGAATATCGATATTAGTGACAGTTCTCAACACTCCCTCTTAACTAGGGTGGTATTCATATTTTTTCAACCAATGCAAGGTCAACCTCAATTTGAAATGTTCCAAGAAGAATACAACAACGTACACAATGCTTGGGATACCCTCACTACCAAGGAATCCTCCCAACAGGGACTAAGGTGTAATCTAGGCATCTTCCATTATAGGTACGATCATGCTACAACCTTGGTATCCATCCAACAAGATGCCATATACACCTTCATACCCTGACACCGAGCCTTACAGGGATCTAGGTATCAACACTAAACCGGAGCTCCAACCATTACCCTCCCTCTGGGATCTATACATCAATTGAGATCCCAATATTAATACAGCCACAATTTCCTCTCAAGTACCAGCATCATACACACAATTTTGTGGTACTCCATCTCTCCCTCTCAACCAAATCAAATAAAAGAAATTGTTAAAAGAAACATTTACAAACATTTTAGGAAGAGATCAACATAACCACCAAACCGATGATGCTCCTAGAGCTAACTTCTTGTGGGGAGGAAATTTTCATCAACACATCAACTACTCTTTCATCTGCTGACACGTATTGTAGCTTCGGGACCACAATCATTATTCAAAATTTTTTTGTAGATGCTCCTGTATGCTATCATGAAACTTCTGGATCTTCAACTATTCTAATGTTGCTTAGGTTATCACATTATCCAAACACAGCTTGATGGAAGCTTCCTTCTTCAACTACTCTAACAACACCAAACTCTGTCTCACAAGTTCATCAATCACAAATAGCCCTTTGTAGTGCTTTATCCTATCTCTGATCTTCATTCTTTCTTCAAGGTCTTTACTATAGTTGTCATATTATGCCCTCCCTTTTAAATGGGGAGATATACACCTTATTTACACCTTCCTTCTCCAAGATTCTTCTTTGCTAGGGGGACAAGTTTATCATCATATCATCAGAGAAATTCAACCTTAGGAACATCATTTCTTTTATTTTTACTATGCAACAAGGTCATCAACAACATATACGTCAATGTGACCAAGCTCCCTCTTTCCATCATGCACAAAATCATCATCAAGTATGAGGTAGGTAAGCATCTTCAACACTTTGAAGACTATGTACCTGCAAATCTCAACAACAAGTTCAACCAAACATAAATATAGAGCATGAAGTAAACTTTATCAATATAAGGTTAGTATGTTGATACTATTGGAGCGTAATAAACCAAGCTTTAGATATCAAAACTTAAACCTATTTAGGTTTACCTTTCATGCCTTAAACTTTCACAACAATCTATGCTAGGGTTTTGTCAAACACTCTAGAATTTATCAAAACTAAACTTTAGCAAGTAAACTCACACATAGCGAAAGCATTTTAGCTCTAGAGTTTCACTATCATGCCCCAAAATCTCATATCAATCTCTATTAATTTTTTTGTCATAAACCCTATATTCAAACATAAAAACTTCAAAGATGTTCAACAATTTTGACCAAGCTAGGGATTCAATCATACAAAAGGACATACTCCTAGGATTTCATTCCTAGGATTTATACTAACTATTGCAAGGTTTTTGTCATAAACTGATGAGACCCAGCCCACTTGGCACACACTTTGCACTTTATACGTGGTTGGGAAGGTTTACGTGGCGAACAAAAATCTTTGTCCGTGGGATTTCGTGAAGTTGGTAGCTGGAGAATTGAATGCAGGGAGTAAATATCTGTACTCTGCCTCAAAATGGTTCCCGTCCACCTTACGCACCTTAACCCTAACTCTTCACGGCATTTTCTCAATTGTTCTTCGTTGGTTTTTGCTCTGAGGTATTCTGCTCTAGCCGAGGGTTTGTTGGTCTCTGTGATAGAATACTGTGCGCGTTGTGCTGTGGGTATGTTCGGCTCCTGGTGCTATCTGAAAACTCGAATCCGCCTCTGGTCAATCTGTTTACACGTTTAATGGCAACGGTTTTTGGTTGTGAAGGCTACTCGGCCTGGTTCCGTGGCTTGACTTCGGTAAGTGGTTTTGTTATTCCTTTCTCCCTTGCATGCGTGGGTTCCTAAGTATGTTGCTAGACTCCAGTTATGGTTTTTATATCTGCTATCTGTATATACATTGTGATTCTTGGTCGGGTTCCTTGGTAGCCGTCAATAGAAGTCACTGTATTTTACTGTGTTTCTTCTGGTTCCTTGATGTCTATGGTTCGAATCCTGTTTGGGTATTGTTTGCTTGTAGTTGTTCGGCTTTCTCACAGTGCGGCACTGTATTGGCTTGTAAGCAGAGGACTTTTCGAGTACACGTCTCCTGTTTGGAAAAGGTAGATACTCTTGTCCCTTCTTCAATATGGCTTTCCTTCTCGTTCTGGAACTAACCTAATTCGTTCCTTTGGTCAACAGTCTCTCAGACTCTTCAGGTTGTCATACAATTGTATTCGGCTGCGCTTTCCAGGTAACTTCTTTGGGATTTTATCTCCCTACAGGTATTCACATTCCCCCTGAATTTTCTTCATATTGTCCATTCTAATGTACATGAATTTGTGTCTTTGCAGGTCTCTGTTGGTGACCTGGGCGGCGTGTCTTCCAGCGCTTAGTTTGTTTTGTCGTTCTCTTTCTGGGTAGGCCTGAAACCCCACTATTTGACTGCAGTCTCAATTGTTATTAAAGACCCACCTTCTGGTCTTGGTCCTTGGTCACTGTGTGCGTTTATTCGACTGTATTTGTGTTTTCGTTGCTCCGGTATGAAATGTATAAGAGTTTGGAACCACTGGTTGGTTGTTTTTAATCAAACCCTGGTTCTGGGTTTTCTAATTCACAAGCTTTTCCGACTATAAGTCGTACTCTGCTCTGTTTATATATTGATGGACTTTGCCTTCCGTAGTATTGTTTGACTCTACCAATGGTTACTGTAATTTCGGTTCTTCGGTGGTTTAAATGAAAACTTTGAATATAAAAGAGAATGTACAATTTTAGTTACCTCTGCGCATTTTGGATTCTGGATTGTTGATTGTTCTTTATGTCATCGAACGCTGGAAAATTGTGGATGTTCATATGCAAATCCCTTGCCTTCATTGCCTAAATGTTATATGCTGGAACTCTTGTTCAACCGTGTGCGAAATGAATCTATGGTTGTCGGTTATTGTAACTGTGAATCACTGTGACTTTGTCTGCTTGCTTAATATTTGACTGCGACTCATGTTTGAATAGTTGCAATAACAAATTGATGAACATTATTTTTACAATAATTTAACAGATAGTAAAGAACGTAAATTCACTTAAGCAATCATTTATACAGATGGTACAGATGGACAATGGCTTTTTGTTTGAATGCTCTGACTGTTTCTATTTCTTTGTCTTCTTAATTAACCCAACTCTACTCAACTGAACTGAACCCCTCTCTGTTACATTTGATTTGTCTTTATAGCTCTCTGTTTTCAGTTGATGTTTACAGTTAATCCAACTGATACAGAATATGGTTATAAAATTCCTACTTTTGTTAATAACTATAATCATTTGGCATTCCAAGACTTTGTAGGAACAGTTGGCTCTTATTTCCCTAATTAAATGGACTATTCCCTAACTAACAATTGAGCTACAGTAATCCTAACTGAAAATAAAAAGAGATGTCTAAATTCACTGACTTTGTAAAATAAACTAAAAGAAAAATTATTTCCGTAAGAATTTAACAGTCCAATCGATCACTAGCTTTTGAGCCTGGTTGGAATTCTTTCTGCCCAATTACGGTGAGCTGGATGCTCCTGCATCAGGCTCTCGGGGTGAAAAGAGATCATGACTCCAGTTCATGAGCTCCTCGACCGACGTTCCTGTTTTTCCAATATGCCTGGCATCAAGCCATGAGCTGTCCTCAATCGGACGGTTCTTCCACTTGACCAGGTACTGAAAATAATTTTTCCGTCAAGTAAGTCTAACTACCTGAGTTTCGAGGATGACTTCGATCTCAGGGGTTTGGACATAAGGCATCTGCCTTTTCCAAGTTTCTCCGTCTTCCTGGGTGTTCCGCGTGGATTGTCTGGGTCCATCTTTCTTTTCCTCCATCAGATTGCCTGTATACGGAAACAGATCTGCCACATTGAAGATAGGTGAAATGCCTATTCCGGGTGGTAGTTGTATTTCGTAGGAATTTGTCGAAAATTTTCGCAAGATCTTACAAGGTCCTATCTTTTTGTACTTTAGTTTATTGTACGTACCCTTAGGGAAACGTTCCTTACGCAAGTGTACCAGGACTTCGTCCCCCACCTCAAAATGAACTTCTCTTCTCTTTAGATCTTCATGTTGTTTATATTTTGATTTGTTGTCCTGTAATTTTGCTTTCACCTGTTCGTGTAAATCCCTCATTGCATTAGCAAAATCTTCTCCACCTGCACTCTGTCGTTCCTGTAAACCAAGATCTCGAAGTTCATGCACTCCACGAAGGTGCATGCCATATAGGATCTGAAAGGGACTGAGACCCGTGCTACGATTTGGCGAATTGTTGTAAGAAAACTTTGCTTGCGCTAGCACTAGTTTCATAACAGGTTTCCTAAACTTCTGTTCACAACCTCTGTCTGCCTGTTGGTTTGCGGGTGACAAGCAAAACTATAGCTTAATTGGGTGTTCATTTTTTTCCATAAGGTACGCCAAAAACGTCCCGTGAACTTCACGTCCGTGTCTAATAGGATGGTTGTTGGTAACCCGTGTAACCTAACAATCTCATTAAAAAACAAGTGGGCCACGTGAGTGGCGTCACTAGTTTTCCAACAAGGTATGAAATGTGCCATTTTTGAGAAACGATCAACCACTACCATCACTGAATCATAACCTTTCTACGTTTTTGGCAGTCCCAAAACAAAATCTAGACTAACTGAATCCCAAGGTCTGCCTGGAATAGGTAATTACGTATATAATCCTGTGTTCTGGCAGTGTCCCTTCGCTAATTGACACATCTTACACTTCATCACAAAACGTTGTACGTCTCGTCGCATTCTTGGCCAAAAATAGAAATGACTAAGTTGCTCCAAGGTTTTATCTATACCGAAGTGTCCAGCCAAACCCTCACTATGTTTTTCGCAAATAATGTTCTCCCTCATGGAACAGTTGGGGATACACAATTGTCCTCCCTTAAATAGCAATTTTTCCTATATATTGTAATATAACCAAGGACTATTACCCCTTATCAAAGGGTTTTGGCACTCCTCATAGGCTTGTCTGAAATCTGAATCTGTTTTGTAAAGATCTCGTAAATGTTCAAAACCCAAAACCTGTACATCACTCTCCTCCAAAAGTAGAGCTTTTCTACTTAATGCATCGACCACCTTGTTTGCTTGTCCACTAATATGTTTCAGTACAAAATTAAAACTCTGTAAGTACTCCACCCATTTGGCATGTTTATGATTGAGTTTGTGCTGCTGCATTACATATTGCAATGCAGAATTGTCTGAAAATAGCACGAACTCGTTCCCTAACAAATAATGCCTCCAGTGTCTTAAAGCCTATACCAGTGCGAAAAATTCTTTGTCATATGAGGAGTACTTCTGCCTACTCTCATTCATCTTTTCGCTGAAAAATGCTACAAGCCTGTCCTCCTAACTGAGTACAGCCCCGATCGCTGTTCCACTAGCATCACAACGTAACTGAAATAATTTTTGAAAATTTGGTAGCCTGAGAATCGGTCTTTCCGTAATCTTCCTTTTCAATAGTTGAAAATTTTTTTCTGCTGCTTCTGTCCATCGAAAAGGTTGGCTGGCATTTTTCATGGTCTCTAACATAGGAGCACAAATTCCACTAAAATTCTTAATAAACTTTCTCTAGAAACTTGCCAATCCATGGAAACTACGTACCTCGAATAAATTTTTCGATGACGGCCAATTTACTATTGCTGTTATCTTTTCCGGATCCATTTTTAATTCGTTTTCTTGCTATCACAAATCCCAAATAAATTAATTCTCTTTGTAGAAACGTACATTTCTTTAAATTTATTAATAACTTGTTCTGCTGTAGTTTTTCCAACACTTTGCACACATGCCAAAAGTGTTCTTCTTTCGTCTTGCTGAAAATAAGGATGTCATCTAAATAAAATATTACAAGTTCCCCAATATACTCCTTCAACATCTCATTCATGAGCCTGATGAATGTGTTGGGTGCATTGCTCAACTCGAATGGCATAACCAGCCATTCGTATAATCCCTCATTTGTTTTAAAAGTTGTTTTCCACTCGTCTCCTTCTCGTATCCGAATCTGGTGATATCCGCTTTTTAAGTCTATTTTTGAGAAGTAATCTGCCCCACTTAAACAGTCCATCATATCATCCATACGCGGTAACGAATATCTGTACCAGATGGTGATTTTATTGATGGCCCTAGAATCGGTGCACATCCACC
Source organism: Pinus taeda (assembly GCA_000404065.3). Lineage (NCBI taxonomy): Eukaryota > Viridiplantae > Streptophyta > Pinopsida > Pinales > Pinaceae > Pinus > Pinus taeda. Next base: position 14,026 of record APFE030295674.1, on the reverse strand, counting down.
ACTCTCCTCCCTTCTTGGGGGAGAGGATTGTTGGCACAGCACATGGGCTCAAACTTTCTCTGATTAAACCTTTGTCCAATAGTTCTTGCACCTGTTTCCTGATTTCCTCATTATCCTTGGGGCTCATTCGATAGGCTGCTTTATTTGGTAAGTTGGCTCCGGGTATAAAGTCAATATGGTTGCTGATACTCCGCTTGGGGGGTAACTTGTCTGGCAAGTCGTCCACTACAATATCTGTAAATTCTTCCAACATTCATTGTATTTCCATGGGTAAATCTATTATCTTTGTATGTAAGAGGACTGTCCTTGTCTTTTTGACTACAACATAACTTATTTCACTATTCTCAACCTGTTTTAAAAACTGTTTTCCGCTCATTAGCAATGCTTTGGTTTCATTTGCTTCAGTTGTTTCCTTCTCTTCTCTGATAGACACAAGGGTATGCCTGACCCCATCTTTCTCCAACTTATAACAGTTCATCACTCCATCGTGTGTCACCTTCCTATCATATTGCGAAGGCCTTCCCAATAATATGTGACATGCGTCCATCGGCATGATGTCACAAATAATTTTATCCTTATATCGACCTATTTGAAATTCAACCTCACTTTGCTCGTCCACCAGTAACTGGTGCCCCTTTTGTAACCATGAAACTCTATACGGACTGGGGTGTTTTAAACGGTTCAGCCCCAACTTTTCCACCATTTCCGTGGATACCAAATTGTCCGTAATTCGACGGTCGATTATCATCTTACAACACTTACCCTATGATTTGAAAATTGTCCTGAACAGAGCTTTCCGCTGCGTCTGTTCAACACTCTCATCAACTGGTTTCAGTAATACCTTATGCAGCAATAAGCTTCTCCCGTTTCTGGGGCATTCTCTGCCTCTTGAGGGGGTGTTGTTGTTTCCTCTGGTTGCGCCACATACGCGCCTCGCTGTCCAGCTAAATCTATTTCTGGGCACTCAAACGAACGGTGCCCCCACTTGTGGCATCTATAGCATTGATAACCAGTTCCCCTTCCATGGCCCTTTCCTCTGCTGCGTTGGAACGATCTGCCACCTCTCGTTCCATCTCCTTTTTCTTCTGTTCCCGAAGTCCTCAAACTGCTAGCTTCCTCACTATTGTTGGTAGTCCGGCCCCTGCCATAGGACTGGCCTCTCCCTCTGGTAGACCCTCGCCCTCTCCAGGCATTCTGTCTTCGGTTAATTTTCTCCTGTGCTTTGATTGCGCTCTGGTATGCCTCCTCAGTATTATTTGGAGACAAAATACTTATTTCATCCAAATTATCCATCCTTAGTCCATTAACATATCTGGTTGTCCTTTCTGTCGTATCCTCTGTATATCCGTCTCGCAAATGCACTCGGTAGAATTCCTCTGTATACTCTTTCACAGTCAGTCCCATCTGTCTCAAGTTCTGTACCTGTCTATGTAATGCGATTTGATAATCCCTTGGCAGAAATCTACCCTTCAATTTAGCGACCATCCTTGTCCAAGTTTTAATCGGTGTTTTGTTCAACCTCTTCCTCTCATTCTGGACACTATCCCACCACAGAGTTGCGTGTCCTTTCAGCTTTGTTGTTGCAAATTTGACTCTACAGTCTTCACTAACTTCCTCACATTCAAAATACTTGTCCATCTCACTAATCCAATCTAACACAACATCAATAGACAAACTACCATCGTATGTCGGAAGTTCTGGTTTTGGTCTGTTGTTCGACAATAAGATAGACTTCAGTAATTTCACTTCTGTTGATTCACCTTCAGGTCCATCTGCTGCCACTTCTACTTCTTCTTCACTCACATCGCCCATTTCTGGATCTCTTCTCTTGCCCGCCTCTACTGGTTCCAAACGAGCAGTAAGAACTCTGAGTTCTTCTCGTAATGCCTCATCTGCCATTCTACGAGAACCTCAGCCTCATGCTCGTCTACCTACATCCATTTTTTTTCAAATCTCTTTAACTCAATGCTCTGATACCACTCTGGGGTAACCCATCCCAAAAGGCCTACACTTTACACTTTACACGCAGAAGGAAAATGTATACGTGGCAAATAAAAATATTAACTGTGTTTGTCCGTGGGATTTTTATGTGAGTTGGTAGCTGGAGAGTTAATGTCTGCAGTAAATATCTGTACTCCGTCTCGAGACTGCTCCCGCTTGCCCTTCGCGCCTTAACCCTTGTTCATTATGGCATGTTCTGGATTGTTCATTCATTATTTCCGCTCTGAGGTTATCTGTTCTGGTCGAGGATTTTTGGGTTTCTTCTGTAGAATGCTATATACTCTGCTCTGTTGGTATGTGAAACTCTTTGTACAGGAAAAACTTCGCCCCTCCTCTATTCAACCTGCTTGCAATTTTAATGAAAATGGTGATTGGTTTTGATGGCTATTCGGCTCGGTTCTGTGGTTTGACCTCGGTGAGTATTTCTGTTCTTTCCTTCCTTACATGCGCGGATTTCTTAAGGTATTTGTTAAGCACTTGTTGTTGGTTGTTATATCTTGTTGTCTATGTGTATCTCGTGGTTCTTGCTCGAGGTTTTGTAGCCGTCTCTGGAAATCACTGTGGTTTTGCTGTGTTTTCTTGGAACCTTGTTGTCTCTGGTTCGAATCTTGTTGGGTATTATCTGCTTGCTGTTGGTTGGGTCTCTCACAGTGCGGCACTGTATTTGCCTTGGAGCACAAGACTTTTCGGGCGCGCGTCCTTCATTTGGAATAGGTAAATACTCCTGTCCCTGTTCCAATCTTGCTCGGCTTCTCTTTCTGGAACTAACCCACTTTGTTCCTCTAGTCTACAGTCACCCAAATTCTTCAGGATGTCACACGGTTGTATTCGGCTTCGCTCTCCCAGGTAATTTCACTGTATTTCTAATTCTCCAAAGGCGTTCACACTTTTTCTTGGAATTCCCCTCGCTGCTTTCGTTGTAATGTAGATGGGTTGATGTTTGCAGGTCGCTGTTGGCAACCTGGGCGGCGTATCCTCCAGTATTTAGCTTGTACAGTCGCTTATTTTCTTGGGTAGGCCTCAATCCCAAACGTCTGGTTGTAGTTTTGCTTAATGTTAAAGTTTTGTGATCTTGCTCAGGTCTTTTGGTCGCTGTATGAATTTAACTTGGTTGTATTTCTTTCGTTTGCTCCTGTATTAAGTTTTACAAGAGATGGGATTCGTTGTCGGTCGGTTTTGTCAAACCCTAGTTCAGGGTTTTCTGGTTTATAAAGTTTTTCCGACTATATGTTGTACTTTACTCTATGTATGGTAGCGGACTTTGTTTTTTCAATGGAGTCGTTCTGGCTTTAACAATAGTCACTGTATTTGTGGTCCTTCGACTCTATAAAATGAAATTTATGAAAGGAAAATAAAACATACAGCGTCGTTACCTCTTTGCATTTGTATACCGCCTCTGTTCTGTGATTTCTCTTTATGACTTCGAACACCGGAAATGGTTGACTCTTGTACGCAATTTCTTCACCTTTGATTTCTGGGTGTTATATGCCGAGATTCTTATTCTACTGTGTGCAAAAACAATGTTAAATAAATGTATGGTTGTCTGTCATTTGTGACTGTAGATTACTGAGACTTCATCCGGTTGTTTAATATTTCACTGTGATCCATATTTGAATGCTTGCAACAACAATTTGATAAATATTATTTGTATGGTAGTTTATCAGGCCATAAAGAAAAAAAATTCATTTGGGCAAATATTAATAAAGATGATACAGATGGACAAATAACTTGCTTTTTTGAATGCTTCTGCCTGTCTCTATTTCTCTTCTCTTATCATTCAACTGAACCCTCTCCTCTTACATTTGATTTGTTTATATTTCTCTATTTTCAGTTGATCTTTACAGTTAATCCAACTGATATAGAATATGGTTACAGAAATACTATTTTTGTTAATAATTATAATCACTTGGCACTTCAAGACTTGGAGGAACAGCTGGTTCCTATTTCCCTAATTTAACAAACCATTCCTTAACTAATAACTGAGCTACAGTAATTCTAACTGAAGTAAAAAGAGATGTCTAAATTCACTGACTCTGTAAAACAAACTAAAAGAAAAATTATTACAGTAAAAATTTAAACAATCCAATCGATCAATAGCCTTTGAACCTGGTTGGAATTTTGCCCAATTTCGGTGAGTTGGATGCTCCTGCATCAGGTATGAACGTAAATTTCCTTGTAACTTGTTTGGTGCTATTCGAATGAATTAAAGGATGACGTTGCGGGGAAATGAATGAAAAAATGAAAGAGGTGGTTGACATTGCTGTTGTTCAAATTCAAAACCTACCTCGCTAAAGAGATACGTAAAGATGACTTTTCTTTAGCCATTTTTATATTGAATTTAAGGCTCTCCTTCCTCAATAATTTCTATCAAATTTAATTTTTCCTTCATTTCCCCAATTTATCCCTTGCGAATTCAAGCATGAATGGGACTGGGTTTTTAAATGACTTCTCATAGCTTTGTATTTGGTTTTCCTCTATAACCTCTTTTTTTTTTTATTAGTTTAACCCATGGTTCTTGTGTATTGTGTTCTTTGTTTGCTGGGGTTTTGTTTTTTCTCTACTCACTTGTTGTGTATTGAGCCATTTTTATATTGAATTTAAGGCTCTTCTTCCTCAATAATTTCTATCAAATTTAATTTTTCCTTCATTGCCCCAATTTATCCCTTGCGAATTCAACCACGACTGGGACTGGGTTTTTAAATGACTTCTCATAGCTTTGTATTTGGTTTTCCTCTATAACCTCTTTTTTTTTTTATTAGTTTAACCCATGGTTGTTGTGTATTGTGTTCCTTGTTTGCTGGGTTTTTGTTTTTTCTCTACTCACTTGTTGTGTATTGAGCCATTTGCATTGGTCAGGGATTTAAGAATATGTTTCCTCGTCAATAATTTTACCCTTGTGCTTCGGCCATGGATTTAAGCCTCTGTTTCCTCTTCAATAATTTTACCCTTGTGCATCAGGAATGGATTTAAGCCTCTGTTTCCTCCTCAATAATGCCTCTGTTTCCTCCTCAATAATTTCTATTGTCGTTGTGCATCAGCCGTGGATTTAACCCTCTATTTCCTCCTCGGTAATTTTTGTTTCCCTTGTACTGTGTGCACCAGCCATGGATTTAAGTCTCTATTTCCACCTTAGTAATTTCTATTTCCCTTGTGCTATGTTCATCAGCCATGGATCATGGGTTTAAGCCTCCATTTCCTCCTCAATAATTTCTATTACCCTTGTGTCGCCGTATGCATCTGCCATGGATTTAAGGCAGAAGCTTTTAAATTAATAATAACCTCTTTTGCATCAACTGGGAATTCTCTGTTATATATAACACTCTTTCGCTTCAATCCTCCGCAATCAGTTTCGCATCAATTGGGAATTCTCTGTTATATATAGCCCTCTTTTGCGTCAATTGGAAATTCTCTGTTATATATAACCCTAGCCCTCTTTCGCTTCAATCCTCCACAATCAGTTACATTACATTACAACCTTTGCCTTCTTCGGGATTCAACTCAACAACCGCACATTTACCATTCCTACTGCGGTCTCTGGTATTAGTTAGTCCGCGTAGATTTGAAATGGCGGTCCTCTACCATTCGTACACGTTTTTCCGGGAGATAGTTAAAGCTAGATAAAATGAAATTTATCTCTGTTACTTTTACTTTCACACACTGGGTGGAGAAGCCTATGGTGGGTTTTAAAAATAAAATTAATTGTATTATCAAAATAACTCTCATCTTATCTCATATTTTATTTATTTACTATGTATTTTTTTGTTTTGTCGATTAATTTTCTTTAAACTCATACCCATGAAATTACATTTTTTTAAGGTAGATTTTACTTTGCAACTTTTATATTTAAAACATGTCATTTCACACTTCAATTATCATCCATTTATATCATAACACTTATCACAACTGCATTTAAACCAAAATGCACTGACTTTTTAACTTCTTTTGAAAGTTCTCCACAAAAACAATGTTACACAATGCATTGAAAAACGTCAAATATCTCTGTAATTAACAAACCATTTGTTTTTTATTTGCTATTCATTAGTTTTTTAAGCTTTTTTTCTTCTATTGCGTTATTTAACATTTTATATATTTATATAATTAAATAAGTGATATATAATATATAATTTTGTTGGTTGAATTCTGAATGGTATGATATATATTTACTTATTCAAAATTGTATATATATGTTTGTGCTTTTGAAAATGTTTTATGTATTTATGCTTATATTTTGAATTGAAATTGTACCATTTTTGTTTGTTTATTTGAAATTGTGTAAGTGTGTATTTAGTTGAATTGTGCATTTGCTTGTTTAAAAGATAAAACATCATGAAAAGTACACATTGTTTGCATTGAGGATTGTCATGAATAATATGTCATAGAGACTCACAAATTGCAAAATTTGAATAAGATACAACTTTATTCTCCATTGATTATCCCCATATGCTAGTTTTAATCAACAACGTTTCATGTTTTCTTCCTTTCTACTCACTTAATTTTTTTATATATTTTCCTCTTTTTTAACTAGAACCATTTTTATTTCTTCTATAAGGGTTCTATCAAGTAGGGGAAATTTTAAGGATGGTTTTTTTTTTTTTATAAACCTTGGTTATTCTTACTCCTCCCTATTATGCATAATATAACATGTTTGGTTATGTTTTCTTAAAAGTATTGATATTCCTAATGATTGTTAAGCTAAAATATTTTTATAGTATAAATTTTGGGCAAACCATCTTTAGATAAAATAAAAATTAACAAATTGTATTCTTTTGAAAAATCACAGAAAATTAAGCCACTCTAAATGTTAGCCCCAATTTTTTTTTATACTACTTGGTATCTAATAATTGAATATCTTAGTTAGCTTCCTCCCAGTTATGAAGAAGATATATATTTTCTCCCTTCAGGAGTTTATCAAGATTCTTGTTTTTCAAACAATCTTTATCCTACTAAGAGCTATTATACTATCCTTCACTACTCTCTCTATTTTCTCTGTTCGTACATGTGACCCTTGTACATCAAGGGTGATTAAATTCCTTTTCAGTGAGAGCTCCGAGATACTCTTGTGTTATACTTGACTACATCAACCATTAAATATGATAACTCATACTCTACCAAACATACATGGGATTCACCATTTTACTTTTTTTATGGGGCCATATTGATGGACAATTATTTCCAATTTCACCTTTATTATATTTTTCCTCCTATTATTGTTAGGATAAATAGTGCTTACCTAAAATATTTGATTGCTTTATGGTCCTTAATGATATGTTTATTCCCTCTTATCGTAGAATTCATAAGGTAAATCCTTCATCTTTATTCCAATTTGGAGATTCTCGGAGGAAGCTGGATGTGCAGAAAGCACTAGCACTTCTATCTATATCCCATCATTTCTTCTAAAATGTCCTCTTCTTCCTCCAATAACTCATCATCTTCATCATCCCAACACATGAGATCTTAGCAAACAATCTTCTTCAAAGATCCGCAAGTCTTTCTTTTGCAAATTTAATCCTCACTCCAAACCGTTCAAAGTTTTTTCCTAGCAACCTCCTATTGGAGCTACATTTTTCTAGCAATATCAACAATTATAAATCCAATTTAGTGGAGTTATTACTCTCTCAGATAATTCCATGTGGTCATTTTCTAGTTAGAGGTTCCTTCTATGACGTCCAAATTTTGAATTTAAACTTTGTTAAAATGTTTACACTAAAATTTTATTTACCTACTCACCACATGCATTCCAACCACACAATATCCCTTATGCATGAATTCCATTTTTGGATCAACCCTTGATAATCACATAAGTCTGAATTGTATACAGGAGTTATTGCTACTTTCTTCCCATGCCATAGCTAACAAACTTTAATACAATTGTTTAATTACTCTTATTACCTATCCAAATGTTTCCTCTTTTTTGAAGTTATAGTCATTAAGAACCCTTTAAATCCTAATTAGAAGTCTTTAAATACATGTACCACCTCTCTCTTGCCAACTTATTCAAACTAGACTTCCAGTCATAAAACACTTATATATAGAAATAAGGAAGTAACAAAGAGTGTAAAAATTCTTGTGTAAGGAAGATAAACTAAAGCATTGAAGAATCTTTTACCAATTTGAAATAAAATTACAAGCATGGATGTTTCTTAGTGATTTCTACATTTCAAATAAATACATCAAAAATAGAACTAAGATATTTTAGTTGTAGGATGCTAATTGGCCATAATTTTAATGTGGCTTACAAAAAGAAAAAATTTAGTATACTAGGTCTTTATTCCACACATCATATTATCTTATATCTAGGTTTCACAACATAATCCCACAACTTCCCCATGGAAATTAAAATTATTTTACAATAAATAATTTCATAAAATTAAATTTTTATCATTAAATTTTATAAAATGAGTAAATAAAACCTTATAAAACATTATTATTTTTTTAGATATGAGCGAATAAATATATAAAAAAAATATATTTTAAAATGTAATTATGATATTTATATGCTTTTTTATAAAATGTCATATTTTGTAAGAGAATGTTATTTGTTTTTTCAATCTGTAAAAGTTTACTCTTTCCTTTTTGAATTATAGCACTAATTTTTAATTTACAATATGATGTTAGTAATACTAAATAATGACCAAACACATTGTTGGTTGTTCATAAGTTATGTACATTTCATTTTGGAATCCATTTTTATTCTATATATGAAGAAAAAGATTGGGACAACTCATATAATGGAATCAACCTTCTAAATTTGAGGGTCACCATCCTACATTTTTCTATTTAAACAATAGTTTATTTTTATAATTTTCTTTTGTAATTATTTATTTAAACCAAAATTAAACCATTTGCTTCTTTTAATTCACCTGCTTATTTTTTTTTCGTATTTAAGAAAATCAAAAGTAGGCAGCATAATTGCATTGCTAGGTTTTGGATAGAAAACTTCAAGTGTTGGACATTGTGAGTGGATAAAGAAGATAATTTCTCTTCTTTTGTTGGCATTCTTTACATAATTTCCCTGTACAAAGCCATATCACTTCATGTAGATTTCATAGCATCGCAAGGTCTGTGATTCCTATTAGTTTCCAAGGTCGTGTGGAATTATTTTAAGAGCAAGCTCAATTGATCATTTGATGGAATATGGTAGCACAATTAGTAAGTTACAATGGCAGTGATGGAGATGGGATGCTAATGTCAATGTCGTTTCCTGAAGGTATGACACTAGAGGTATGCAAGGAATTCTTGTGAAATTTAATTATCTTAACATTGTTGTGGAAAGCCTCCTTTCTCATTATTGTTTTAAAGTTTAGTTTAGAATTGTTGTTCTAGAATGTTCTAACCTATTTAATTCTCCATACTTACACGTGTATACCACAATAAAATTGTAGGTTCACTAATTTCCAAGGAGAATTTCAAACAAGATGATTTTTTTCTTTAGAACTATGTTTCTCCTTCTCTTCTCCTCTTCCTCTTACACATTCCTCTCTTCCCTCTCTAACCCATCCTCCTTACCCCCCATCCTGCCCCTTCTTGCCCTCCTCATCCGCCTCTTCCTCCTCCACCTCTACCATCAACCTTGTCACCCTCGCCCTCCACTCTACATCCCCCGGTGCCTCTCTCCTCCCTAACCTTCTCCTCCACCTACGCGTCTTCCCCCTCGACCTCTTCCTTTCCCTCCTCCTCCTCCACCTCCCACCATTTCCTCTTCCCCCTCCTCCTCCCCCTCCCCCCTACCTCCCCATCCTGCCATACCTCTCCTCCTCCACCTCTTCTGCCACCTCTTCCCCCATCCTCCCACTCCTCCTCCCAGCATCTCCTCCACCTTCACCTCCCTCGCCTCCTCCTACCCCTCCTCATTCACCTCTTCCCCCTCGATCGCTTCCTCCCCTTTTCCCTCCTCCAACCGTACCACCCCTCCCAACCCGCCCCTCTTCCCCCTACTCACCCCCTCATGCCACCTTCTCTCCCTCCCCCTTCACCTCCTCCTCTGTCGCCCTTCTACCTCATCCATTCCCTCTCCTCTGAGTCTCGCCCCCACTACACCTCCTCTTCCACCTATTGCCCCTCCGCCTCTTCCACCTCTTAGCTCTTCTCCTCCTCCTTCACCACCCCCACCTCTGTCTCATCCTCCTCCTCTTCTTCCACCTCTTCCCCCCTCCTCCCAATCCTTCACCTCACACCTCCTCCAACTTCACCACCCCTGCATCCTCATACCTCTCATCATTCGCCTATTCCTCCTTCGTTGCTTCCTCCCCTTAGACGTCCTCTAACCGCCCTAACCCCCCAACCCCCATGTCATCCCCTCCTCACTAACTCCCCCTGCCTTCTCCCCTTCCCCCTTCATTGACCGTTCCACCTCATCCACCCCCCCTATTTGCGTCTTTCTCCCACTCTGCCTCCTCCTCCACATCTTTCCCCTCCACCTCTTCTGACTCTTAATTATCCTACTCCTCTTTCACCTCCCCCAACTCCTCCTCCTCCTCTTCTACCTCTTTGTCCCTCCTCGAATTCATCCCCCTCCGTCCTTCCCTCTAACACTGTCTCGACTTACTGCTCCTCCCCATCCTCCCCCCCCTCTTCCTCCTCTGCACATTTCGTCTCTT
>APFE030295672.1:118564-176000 GCA_000404065.3 Pinus taeda | reverse complement strand
AGGAGAACTAATCATCCTGCTACATAATCGTCATGGAGAACACATCATCCAGACCTCACAGGAGAACTAATCATCCTGCCACACAATCATCATGGAGAACACATCATCCAGACCTCACAGGAGAAATAATCAGCTTGCCACACAATCGTCATGGAGAACACATCATCCAGACCTCACAAGAGAATTAATCATCCTGCTACACAATTGTCATGGAGAACACATCATCCAGACCTCACAGGAGAATTAATCATCCTGCTACACAAGAGAGCGAATCATCCTGTCCCACAAGAGAGCGAATCATCTTGTCCCACAAGAGAGCGAATAATCTTGTTCATAGGAGAGCGAATCATCCTGTCCACAGGAGAGCGAATCATCCTGTCCCAAAAGAGAGCGAATCATCTTGTCCCACAAGAGAGCGAATCATCTTCTCCACAGGACATCGAATCATCCTGTCCATAGGAGAGCGAATCATCCTGTCCCACAAGAGAGCGAATCATCTTGTTCACAAGAGAGCGAATCATCCTGTCCACAAGAGAGAGAATCATCTTGTCCCACAAGAGAGCGAATCATCTTGTCCACAAGAGAGTGAATCATCCTGTCCATAGGAGAGCGAATCATCCTGTCCCAGTGCGCGCCACCAGGGGAGGGTGAGTCACCCTGTGGTCGTATATTTCTCCAATAAGAACCACAAGCCCCTAGAGCTCCCAGATCTCAATGTATACAACATGTAGGACCCTTGTACAAGGGTCGCTTCACGACTCCAAGTCGTTCGAGAAAATCATAGATTTGATCTTTTCCCTCAGGGCTTAGACAAAGTGTAGTGACCTGTACATCATCTCATAGCAATGTAGCCTCCTTGCTCATAGACTTACCATATCCTAGATAAGGTAGTATCTGATGTTTATCTGCTGGAGCAATCGTCGAATACGGGATTCCTCAATAATCGAATCCCACCTCTGGTTGTCACAGAGAATCACAGTGGTACAAACAACTCACTTGAAGAGTTTCCCCAACTAGGCAGCTTCATACGAGATTATACTCATAGATATGTATTCGGTCTTAGCGGTGCTTATAACAACCGAATTCTACTTCTTGCTCATCCATGATATCGAAGCATAATCCAAAGAGAAACAACACTAAGAAGTGCTCTAGTGATCCTCGACACTGCTTGCCCAATCAACATTTGAATAATCATGCAGTTTCATATTTCCGGCAGTGTATCTCAATTCATGAGAGATTGTGCCCTGAAGACATCTCAAAAGATTCTTGGCACCAATCCAGTGAGGTTCAACCAAATATGAGTTCACCATGCTAACTGCAAAACATATGTCTGGACGAAAGTTCACCAAGAACATCAACGCGAATGAGTTTATGAGATTCAGAGGCATTTCCCAAATCTGGTTCGACATCACTACCATATAACTTCTAAAAGTTAAGATCCTCGAGGTAGTCACAAGCCTTCAGTTCACCATTCCACATCTGGAATCCAACTCCCTCTTACTTTTGCAAATGAGAGGGTCTACACCTGTTAGAAGTAGGTCGTCCTCATAAGGTGCTTGTATGAGAGGTCTATCATCCACAACCTTCACATGGTTTGGATCAGTTTCACTCCTAGTGAATCTTAGCTTTATCAGACAACTATCGATCCTCTCATACTATGCCCGGGGTGTTTTGCTTCAAGCCATAGAGGGCTTTCTTCCACTTGCATATGTGAAATTCCTGATTATCAATCTCAGACCCCTTGGGTTGTTCCAGACCTGTGGACTTGCGACTTGCTACATGAGGGGTATGGTCCCCTTGTAAGATTTTCCTTCGGTACATCTCAGACATGTACTTTCATGCTCCTTTTGAATTCAGGCATCCCTATCACCATTTGACTCATAGACCTTCGGTGCTATGTGACAATGGACATGGTCCCCAATGGACTTCATGCAATTTGATACAACACTGAACTCAAAAACATCTTTGAAGATTCTATTTCCAAATACGTACCTTTCCATTGATGAGTGCCACCCTGAAACCTTTGACTTCCATTTCTGAGATGGACACCAGGTTCTTCTTGCGATCAGGTACATAAAAGTGATTCGGGGTTCCTTGCTTTCTTTGAAGAGTCGACCATTTCCTTGATGACCTGCATTACCTTCAGACACTCCTTTGCAACCAATGCATTCGCCTTTCTTTCCACCCTTAGATCCGAACTTCCCAATGCAGTGATCTTTAGATGGGTCATCAGAAACTTCCGCTATGCCATTCTGATAATATGTTCTGCTTCGACTTCACCCTTTGTGGACTTAGAAGAGAGATGTGGAACCCATTGATCCTTTTGTCTTGTCCCTATTGTCTTTGGTGATTACTCTTTCACTCTTGCTTGGGCATTGTCTTCATCTTAGCTCTGATTCCATGTTAATTTTAAGTATATTCTATGCTAGAGCAATTTATTTCTATTTCTTTTCCACATTAGCAATCACATTAGCATAAAGTAAACTGTAGATAGAACATAAATATAAATTGCAGAAGACAAGCCAAGACAAGAGGACACAAGATGTGGCGCTAGCCAGGGACAAACCCTAATGTGGGGAAACCCTTGATCAATTCTTCTTTTATGTTCTTCAAAGTTTAGCAGAGAAAGTGAGAGAGTAGTACATTTACAATAGAGGTCAATCACTTTGACTTTTGATATCGGCATGAGATCAGTTGAAGACATATTTCTTCATTTGATTCTTTAAGGTGACTCGTTCACCTATCGTAGTGCTACATCTCGTCTATTTGCTGCACGTCACTGTGTGACACCTTGCTGTACTGTCACATGTGTTGAACCTTGATGACTGAGCTGCTCTCATCTTCATGCTGCTCATCATGCTGTATCTTCCATGGTCTTATTCATCATCACGATGCTGATGCTCATGATCTCATTCATCATTATGCTGCCCATGCTCATATCATCATACATCATTATGCTGCCCATGTTCATATCATCATACATCATTATGCTGCCCATGCTCATATCATCAAGCTGCTTATTATGTTGCCCATGATCTCATACATCATGCTGCCTTCCTTTGGAGACAGATGCTTCGGCAGTTCCCAGAAGTTTTGGCTTTTTCGACAATTTCGGCTTTTCCAGTGGTTCCGACAGTTCCAGCTTTTTCGGTTATTTCGGCTTTTTTGGCAGTTCCGGCTTTTCCGGATTTTCCGATAGTTCCAGCTTTTCCGGCTTTTCCTTAGGATCTCTCCTCCTACTAAAACCCAAAGACAAGTAGAGAGAGGAAGAGATCCAAGTGTGTGTAGAAATGACTTGAAGTCCTCTTCTATTTATACTAAAATGTAGAGGTTGAATAGACATGACTGTTGGGCTTCTGAGCCTACATAAGTTGCTGGCCGACTTAACAATTTGTCCATAACATAAATAAATTCATAACTTCATAAATACTTATTGGAATCGGATGATCTTTAGAGCAATCCTACACCTCTCAATGAGAGGGATCCAATAAAAATATCAGCTGCCATAAATAATATGACCCACTTGGAGTTTGGCCCTAGTTGCCAATTTTAACATATTTCCATAGGAAAAAACCATAATTTCTATTCATTTTGTAGAAATGATTCAAAATTACATTATGTATATACACACCCTGTGTGCATTCCATGATGTTTTTAAAAATCTGTTTTGTAAGCTTTTAAGCTTCTTTTACATACTTTCCAGGTTTTGTCCAAAATTTGCAAAGAGCACTTTTTAGATAATTGCATAGAAAATTGTCAGAATTAAGTTTTTCACCTTGTTGAAACTTGGTGTTCTATGCTGAAACACTTACTTATTATGAAACTTCTTTCTGCTGCAATATCAGTTAAGCAATTGTAGATAGAACATAAACCATATAAACTATATGCATAATAGAAGACAACCAAGAACACAATGAGACACAAAGAATTTAGGTCCAATGACCAGGGCAAAACCCAAAAGGGGTAACCCAACCGGATTCTTCTTCTATTAGAAATTAATTGTTCAGCAGAGAAATAGAATACAATGAGATATCAAGAGAATGAGTAAGTTCACCCAAATTTGAAATAGCTGTAGCAAGAAGATCTCTGGTTGTAGCAACTAATGCAAACATTGAATCAATTTTCTTCACCAAGCTTTGCTCTTACTATTCAAGTCTCTCTCTCTCTCAATCCTTTTCTATTCTCTCCAACTCTCTCTTCCAAAAGATCGAATTCTCCTTTCAAATGCACAAGTGAGTGAGAAGAGAGGATGAGAGGCACATATATATAGGAGGCGCAAGGAGTTCGAATCATAAAGGAGTAACTCACATTCCTTGATGGAGAGTTAAATATGCCAATTTAGGGATAGGAAGTCCGAATGCTTTGTAACTCATGCCATAAAGGAGGGGTACACATGCCTTGTAACTCATGCCATAAAGAAGGGTACACATGCCTTGAAAGGAAAGAGAGTGTAACATATGCATTGAAGAGTGCATAAGTGGAATCTTTTATGATGAGACATTAATGTGTGCCAGAGAGTGTAAGAGGAGTGCAACGAATCCATTAAGTGAGAGGGAGAGGTACGAGTGCCACCAAGGAGAGAGAGAAAGGGGTGAAGTGGCATGATTGAGTGCCAAGTAGGAAAGCTGACATGTATTTCCATTTAGATAATAATATTATAGTATCATAAGGATAATAATAATATTAATGATAATATGTGTGATTAAGTAAAAATTGAACAATTAAGATTGATTAAGGATAAGTTAAGTGATTTTCCATCATCTGTACTTGATTACCAATTGAAGCAAGGTGATATACTATTTTTGGAAAGTCATGCTTGAAATGATAGACATGACTTTCTATTTTTAGAAATTCACTCTAGAATAGCCAGAAATGAGATTTTATTCAAGGAAATTCATCCCTTAGCTGCCAATTTTCAACACTCCCTCTCAGCTAGGGAGGAATTTCTTTCTGAAACAAGGATCTTTGCTTTGGAACAATGATGTTACAATCTAATGAAGAAGAATCATCATAGGGGAGATTCATCCATCACCCTATACTCACTTGGGGGGATTACCACTTGCCAACAAACGACAAGGATCTCGTGCAACCAAGTCTGATCTCTGCTTGGGGGGATTACCATTGGTCGAGGATCACGCACAACCAAGTCTGATCTCTGCTCGGGGGGATTACCGCTTGTCAAGGATCACGCACAACCAAGTCTTTACTTGGGGGGACTACCACTTGACAAAGATCACACACAACCAAGTCTCATTTCTACTTGGGGGGATTACCACTTGTCAAGGATCATGCTCAGCCAAGTCTTTGCTTGGGACGATTACCACTTGACAAGGATCACACACAACCAAGTCTCATCTCTATCATCCATGACTGCCCCCTCTAGGAAGGGTCACATCCGTCTATCCAAGCTGCTTTCTAAAAACCAGGAACTTCCCTTTTGGCAAAGGCTCGGTAAGTATGCCAGCTATTTGATCATAAGTCGCAATATAATGGAGTCTCACTGCTCCTCTCTGCACCATATCCCAGATATAGTGGTATTTGATCTCAATGTGCTTGGACTTGTCACGAAACACGAGATTTTCAGCAAGTCGATTCCCACTCTTATTGTCATAGTAAATTATTGTTGTATCCAATACATGCTCAAACAACTGTCTAGAGAGCTTCCTTATCCATAACACCTCACAGCTAGCCATGCTAGCAATAATGTACTTAGCTTCAGCCGTGCTAAGGGCTACAGACTTCTGCTTTCTGCTCATCCAAGATATTATGGCAGATCCCAAGCTGAAGCAACACCCATATATGCTCTTTTTGTTAGTAGATGTACTAGCCCAATCAACATTAGAGTACCCAAGTAGTCTTACATCTCCGACAATATATCTCATGTTGAAATTTCTAAGTATTACTCGTTAGAAATTTTATTTGTGTCCTCTGGTTTATTTTACCTACTTGTTTAATTACTAACAAGTTATTTAACCATATAAACACTGAAATAAACATAATACAATCTCAACCATCTACAGATCAACAACTGAAAGAAATAGACAAACACATAAGGGACACCGTTATTTTTGGACAATCGTCCCCGGAAAACCCAACTTGGGAGAACCGCTGTAGCAGTTCTGAGGGTTTTATTATTAAACAACTTTTTTTGAGTACATTGGGTGCCAAACTGGCTCACCCAATAGAGAGAAAAAATCTGGCAGTAATACCTCTCTTCGGAAGCAGATATTCTGAAAGTCTCCGCCTCGAAACCCTCTCTAGTACAATCTGAAGCACTGGGTTAGCCCTCCTGGCCTTTACGTCAGCCCTCTGAGGCTCTGGGCAACCTCTCTGGTTCTCTGCATCACTCCTGCAGCCTCTGCGTCGATGACGTAGGTCCTTCTCGCCTCTGTACAATCATTGTTGGCCTTTACGTGGCTCCCTCTGGCTCTGCGTCTGCGTCTCTGTGTTTGTGCTGGTCTTCCGACACTATCTCTGCCTCTTTGCCCCTCACTGCAACTTTGATCACTGGTTTGATTTCTCTTAGCAAACCCCACTCTAGAAAATTGAACTGACTGATCACTCTGGTGTATCTCCAACTGACCCTCAAGCCTCCTCTTATACTTCTTTCTGTTGAGTCTTCAACGACCGAGATTACATCTCTAATCAACGACTAAGATTAGATTTGGCTTGATCTATGTCATTTAGAACCTTCTAACCCAATTTTATATTAATACCCATTAGTATTTTTATTTTCCTAAGTTTAGACTTAGGAACCCATTAAAAATATTAATTATTTTAATATCTCCTTCACCAGGTAAAATTTCCCTAAACCATTTTTGGGTCTTGTAGATCTCATGTGCTTTAGCCTCTCCACCATTTTTCATTGCTAGAGCACATCTGATGCTACCCCAAACCAACATCTCAATCCAAGATTGATGGCCCATGCAGGTATCTTAAAACATGCTTTGCAACAATCCAATGTGCATGTGATGGCTTAATCATATATAGGCTTGGAGTATTGACTGCAAAACATATGTCTGGTCTAGTGTTCACTAAGAACATCAATGCCCCAATTAGTTATCGATACTTTGAAGGATTAGCCAAATTAGGTCCTGCAACTTCACCCCATAGCTTCTTGAAATTCATCTCCATTGGAGTATTCATGGACTTACATTCTGTCATGCCAAATATTTCTAGTAGCTTGACAACACATTTTCCTTGAGAAAGAAAAACCTCACCAGGTTTATACCATACTTCAAGACCCATAAAGTAGTGCATCAAACGAAGATCTTTCATTTCAAATTTAAAAGCTAACTCCCTCTTACATGTTGATTTGGGGTAGCATCGGATGTGCTCTAGCCATGAAAATTGGTGGAGAGGCTAAAGCACATGAGATCTCCAAGACCCATAAATGGTTTGGATAGATTGTACCCGGTTTGGGAGATATTAAAATAATTAATATTTTTAATGGAGTTCCTAAGTCTAAACTTAGGAAAAATAAAATATTAATGGGTATTAATATAAAACTGGGTTAGAAGGTTCCAAAAGTCATGGATCAAGCCAAATATAATCTTAGTTGCTGATTAGAGATTTAATCTCGGTCGTTGATGGACCAATGAGAAAAGTATAAGAGGAGGCTTGAGGGTCAGTTGGAGAACACACCAGAGTGATCAGTCATTCATTTTGCTAGAGCAGGGTTGCTAAACAAAGTTGAATTAGTGATCAGCAGTGAGGGGCAATGAGTACGAGGCGGAGAGGTAGGGACAATACTGGGAGACCAACACAGAAGCAGAGAGAGCGAAAGCAACAGTCAGTCCAGGCTACGCAGAGCCTAACAGAGGCAGCGTAGAGCCCAAAGAGTCTACGTCATCCACGTAGAGGGCAGAGTGATTGGTGCAAAGGCTCCCAAAGGTTGCGTAGTGCCTCAAAGCGCTGACACAAAGTGTCCTGGGGTTGACGCAGGTCAGCAGAGGCTGACACAGAGGCCAGAAGGGCCAACACTGAGCTTCAATTGTGCCAGAGAGTGTTTCGTGGGACAGGTTTTCTGAATACCTGTTTTCGGACATAAAGGTATTACTGCCATGTATTTTTCTCTGTCAGGTGAGTTAGATTAGGCACCTTGTTGTACTCAGATAGACTGCATAATAATATAACCCTCAGAATAGCTACACCGATTTTCCCGCATTGGGTTATTCTGGGGACATTTGTCCAAAAATAACGGTGTCACTTGTGTGCTTGTTTTCTTTTAGTTCATGATCTGTAGATGTTGTGAATGTATTGTGTTTATTTCGGTATTTAATGTGTTAAATAACTTGTTCGATTTTTTAAACAAGTAGAAGAAATAAACCAGCAGAATACAGATTAATTTTCTAGCGGATAGACTTAGAAAATTCAACATGGTATTAGAGGGTGGTTGCAGATCATAGGAAAATTGAAGGCATCAGTCGAGCAGGGCATTTGCAGCAGATTCAACTATCCCGAGTGACAGTGTTGATCCTTGTAGAAGGCGACAAAGGAAGGAGTGACGCAGAGGGACTGCATCATGAGTCGGGGCCAGAGAGAGGCCAACGCAGAATCAGGCTCACGCAGAAGCCAGGAGGGCTGACGCAGTTGGCTGAGGGAGCCGATTTGTCGATGCTAGGATTGCGCAGAGCCAAGTGGCTCAATCCTTTAGTTGCTGGGGCATAGGAGGCTGTGGGTAGTTTGCGATAGCGAAGTTGGTGGGGTACTGTGGCCAGAACAATACCTAATAGGGCAAGAACAAGGTAGAGTGAGTTGTCGCCAAGGTGGATTTCTAGCCAAGGAATCCGGATTAGTGTTGCAGTTGCACAGACGATCGGAGAGGGGCAACTTGACATTGGCAGAAGGATTTCCAGGAGGGAAATCAGGGCTCAGAGGGAGTCCAGAAGAGAACTTCCAGACGGGAAGTAGAGAGACTCAACAGGAGTCGAATAAAGGACTTCCAGGAGGGAAGTAGAGAGACTCGGAGGAGTCGATATAAGAGCAGCGAGATGGTCGTGAATGGGCTGAGAGATCAGTACAGGCTAGACAGAGCGTCCAA
This sequence comes from Pinus taeda, assembly GCA_000404065.3. Classification (NCBI taxonomy): domain Eukaryota; kingdom Viridiplantae; phylum Streptophyta; class Pinopsida; order Pinales; family Pinaceae; genus Pinus; species Pinus taeda. The sequence continues at coordinate 166,957 of APFE030295672.1, read as the reverse complement.
CTTTGTGATCTGGAAGGCCAGGATCTTGCCCATTCTAGATAGACATCGCATCAAGGGCTTCGTCTTGAGAGTGATAGTTATCCCAGTTGACCTGGTAGCTAATGAAAGGTATGAGGAGGCAATGGCTAAAGCTAAATGCATCATCCTTGATGGGGTCAAGGATCATGTGGTACCACATATTGCCGAGAAGGAAACGATAAAGGAGATGTGGGATGCCTTGAAGACATTGTACCAGCATACTTCCGTGCAGAGGGACATGCTCCTGGAGAATCAACTAGGGGCATACCATAGACTAAATAAAACAAGCTATCCAGAACAATTTTCCAATATGTGACGAATAGTGACAATCAAGTATGATCAATATAAACGCTTAAAACTGTATTATGCAAGATATTCCAGATTTAAAATGATTATCGTTAAGAATTCAGATCTAGAACAATTAACTTCCTCCAACAGTCAATATGATTTAAAATGTTTATCACACTTGACATAGAAAAATCATGAAAATTTTAGATTTTGCTCTTAACACCAGAAACACCAAGAAATTTTAAGTTAACAATTCAATAGTTCCTTAGGAAATTAATTAAATGTGGCAAATGAAGAAATCGAAATTTTTTCAATGACAAAGTAAATCAAAAGGATCAATAAATCGAAATTTTAATGGGCCATAGGCCACATTAAAATTTTTAATGTGAAAGTGCAAGTCCTTTAATTTATTTCTTTAGTCACCAAAATTAGATTTTTTATAGTTTTAATTTTTTAGAATTTTTTATGAATTTTTAAATTTTGAGAATTTTAATTATTTTTTTTTGGATTTTTTTATTATATTTTTAAAGATTTTAATTTTCAATATATATATATATATATTATATATATATATATAATAATGATTTTTTAATTTAAATTAAAAAATCAAAGCCAAAAAAAAAAAAAAAAAAAAATCTAAATAAACAAAATACTAACCAAAATCGAACTTTTGATTGTGAAATTTTTTAAGACAAATCAAACTTCATAGAATAAAAAATTAACGGTACCTATCTAACCCTAAGTTGAAACTTAAAAAAAATGTGAATACATTAACCTAACTAAACCCATGCAAAATAAAAAAAAAGTCGAAATGTTTTTTGTTGTTTGTTGTTTGCAGGTGAGCTCGACAACTGCTCGACGGACAGCATGGAGAGACGGCTCGAAATAGGCAGCGAGTGCAAGGGAGAAACGCTGGCTCGAGGGTTTAATGTAGCGAGAATGCGGAAAGACAACACGCAGGTGGACAGAGGAATGTGAGCGAAGGTTTGCGGTTTAAATAGATGCGGGAGTGAGGATGGTTATCTGGCAGCTTTTGGAGAATTGTATGGAAGGAAAAGAGACTGCAAGTGCGGATAGGGCAGGCTAATGGAGAGGTGACGGAAATTGCAGGAGGAGGCTGCAAACATAAAGCGTGGACAATAGATCGAAGGGAAAAAAGGAGGGACAACAGGTAATGGACTGCATGAAGAGAGGAGATATGGAGAAAACGCAGGCAGAGGGATATGACAGCGAGGACTGTAAAAAAAATCAAAATTTGCACAGTAAACCATAAAACCAGGGAGCAAATCAAAATCTGCAAAAAAAAGTGGCCTAGAAACTCTTTAAATCCACTAGAACCTCTTTAAAAAATTCCCAGAAATCTTAATAATTTAAAACTTTGGATTCACTTGCTTCAGATTTATCAATGAAAACCCTTAAAAAAATTTCTTCAGATTAAAAAAAATTTGAAACCATGGATTGCAAAATCAGGGCTTAGATTTGGACTCTACACATTTTTCTCCTTCAAATCTGTAGCTGCAAGACAACAATAAAACACCCAAATGATATATACAGAAACTTAGAAAAACCCAAGTCAAAAAACATAAAAAATAATTATAGATCTATATACATGAATGGCAGATCTATCAGATCTAGGGCGTGTGAGTCCAACTCCGCTCCCAGATCTAATAATCTGAGGCTCTCAATAGCCAGATCTATTGATTTAGCACAAAAAAAATTATATTTTTTTAATTTTAAAGGAAGTGCTGAGCTCAAAACCCTTCATGCATCACCCATAAAAAATATCTTATGATAAGCTCGGGATCAAATTAAGCTGGGCTTTTCAAAAAACATGGATCGGGAGTTGGTTAGTCCGACTGAAAACTTCCCTGAACGCCCAATGATCTAAAAAATCAAGACTTTCCTGCAAAACTCGATTCAGCCATCAACATAGAGCGAGAAAACGATACTAAAATTCAGATAAATAGAGATACCTGCTATTATATTCAAAACTTAAATTATCATTCAAACCCCAATGACTGAGCAAGATACTTGTACTTAAATCACTTTTCAGAAAGCTACATCAATGGCTAAAAAGAAATTTGTGCATGAAAATGACACATCTTATAGTATTTCCACGAAGAGTAACACCATCAGAAATTAACCCTAAAGTCTTTCTTTATTGCTCATAAAAAAGATTACAAGAGAGCTTTTCGCCTAGCACACGATCAAAAGATCGGATGAATTGACTGACAAATGATCTCCTATTTAAAGATAAATCCTCCAACGGCTAGTTCGAGTGATCCTTGTCAAAGCAATCTCGACCATTGATGAGGATCGAAATTTAATCTTAATCTCATCCGTCGAAATTTTAAATTCTTGAGGAAATTCGAATTTTTCAATTAAATGCATTTTAATTAATTCAAAAATTAAATTTTTTGAATTGATTTCCTCAAAATTTTGACTTTGACTTAACTCCAGTGACCAAAGGCTTAAAATTTAGCAAAATAATTAAAGTACCTTAGTCCCTGGGCCTCTTAAGACTTAATTTTTAAGGACCGACGAATTTTGCCTTCGGAGAATTTAAATTTACCTAGGACCTAGAATTAATTAAATTTTTGGCTTAGGATTTTAATTAATTTTGGCCAGAAAATTTAATTAATTAACCTATGAGGGGATAAATTATTTTTCCAACCCTCAAGACACTTTACATCATGATTTTCACATATTTTACATCACAAGGGGAAAAACCCATCTGAAAAGGACCCTCACATACTATCCATTTCTGCGACACAACTATAATCTAGTAGACCAAACAATTTGTAATAAAATAACCTAACCAAATAGTTAGGATTATTCCCACATCATTTTTACATAGAGTCTATTTAGAACACTAGGACTCCCGTAAGATCCCAATGACAAAATCTATTCCGACTTTGGGGTAAGGCTGAAGGAAAACTCTTCCGACTATCCAAAAATGGATCGGTGAGACAAAATACCTCCCGGAATATAGATCATCACCAGAAAAGTAGGCTTACCTAGGCAATTACATACACGACATGGATCTGTTGAGATTATTTACATTATACATATGCAGAATGGGTTTACATTATAAGATGATGATCAAACTGATGATGATAGTTGGATGGCATGAACACATCGATCAGGTGCTACCCCTTTTGCGAAAAAAGGGGGTGTACTGCTATGGGTCATTGTCACATAGTGGTCAACAGGCAGTAGTACATGATGCAACAGTGTAGAGGATGTTGGAAGGGGAGGCCTAGCATCAGCACAGGGACCAGTGTCAGATAACCTGTGCGATACTCAGTGTGGAGTATTACTAGAGTGCAATTCTCGCTAAGAGGGAGTGTTGATTTGGGGTAGCATCAGATGTGCTCTAGCCATGAAAATTGGTGAGAGGCTAAAGCACATGAGATCTCCAAGACCCAGAAATGATTTGGACAGATTGTACCTGGTTTGGGAGATATTAAAATAATTAATATTTTTAATGGAGTTCCTAAGTCTAAACTTAGGAAAAATAAAATATTAATGGGTATTAATATAAAACTGGGCTAGAAGGTTCCAAAAGTCATGGATCAAGCCAAATCTAATCTTAGCCGTTGATTAGAGATTTAATCTCGGCCATTGATAGACCAACGAGAAAAGTATAAGAGGAGGCTTGAGGGTCAGTTGGAGAACACACCGGAGTGATCATTCATTTTGATAGAGTGGGGTTGCTAAGCAAAATTAAATTAGTGATCAGCAACGAGGGGCAGTGAATACGAGGCAAAGAGGTAGGGACGATACTGGGAGACCAGCACAGAAGTAGAGAGAGCGAAAGCAACAGTCAGTCCAGGCTGCGCTGAGCCCAACAGAGGCAGTGCAATGCCTAGAGAGACTGCGTCATCCACGCAGAGGGCAGAGGGAGTGATGCAGAGGCTCCCAGAGGTTGCACAGTGCCTCAGAGGGTTGACGCAGAGGGCCTTGGGGCTGATGCAGAGGCCAGAAGGGCCAACTCTGAGCTTCAGTTGTGCTGGAGAGGGTTTCGTGGGACAGGTTTTTTGAATACCTGTTTCCGGACATAGAGGTATTGCTGCCGTGTATTTTTCTCTGTCGGGTGAGCCGGATTAGGCACTCTGTTGTGCTTAGATAGACTCCATAATAATATAACCCTCAGAATAGTTGCACCGATTTTCCCGCATTGGGTTTTTCGGGGACATTTGTCCAAAAATAACGGTGTCACTTGTGTGCTTGTTTTCTTTCGGTTGATGATCTGTAGATGTTGCGACTGTATTGTGTTTATTTTGGTATTTAATGTATTAAATAACTTGTTCGATTTTTAAACAAGTAGAAGAAATAATCTAACATAATACAAATTAATTTTCTAACGGATAGACTTACAAAATTCAACATTACACTGGAGAATAAGAGGTTCACCACCGGTCAAAAATAAATCATCAACATATAATATCAAAATCAAAGGCATACATTGGATTGATTTGAAGTAAAGATTAGGATCAATATTGCTTCTAGTAAAACCAAGCTTCATCAAGAAGCTATCGATGCAGGCATACAAAGCTCTTGGAGCTTGCTTTAAACCATAGAGGGCTAGATCTCATCCGCCAAGTGAGAACTTTACCATTTACGAAAGCAATTTTCATTCCGTTATCTTCTAAAGTAGATATGGATACAAAATTCTTCTTTAAACCAGGTACATGGTAAACTTCTTGAAGTGTCATAGTTTTACCTTGATCTAGATGGAAAGAAACATAACCAGATCCCTTTATAGGATATGTAGAGTCGTCTCCAAGAATTATTTTCAAATGTGTCTCCCTCTCAACGAGATTTGAGAGCACTTCTTTATAATTGGTAAAGTGCCTTGAGGCATTGTTACTACTCAATCTAGTAGGTGTCCTAGGAGAGGTACTTAAGGGACGACTACTAGACCAAATGACAACAATGGGACAAAGACCCATTGTGACCTCAGTGAGTGTCCCTTGCTCTTTACAGACTTTCACCGATGGGAGGAATCCTTGTATAAAGGAAATCACTTGAATGATAGGATCATGGGCTTGGTATGATGTGATTTCCAAGGTCCATTCAAAGGAGAGACTCAAATAATAGCTCAAAAAGCAGCTAGTGGCTCTCCAAGAAAGGCTTATGAGGAGACCTAGACCTAGGAGGAAAAGTTATTCAATTATAAGGGATACTCCTAGACCTAAGGCTTCCTAAGGAGGCAAGATCTTTCCAATGGCTTTGAAAGATGATTACCATATAAGGGTTTGACTCCAGTGGAGAGACCTAGGGGAAAATCCAAGCAAGGCCTTGGACTTGTAATGATTGCAAGAGGATGATCTTCAATGAGATTACTAGGTCGAGCAAGGATGAGAAAGGCCACAAAATTATTAGCTTCCTTTGAGCAAATGACCCTTGGAATGTCGCTAACCAAAGAAGTGTAAGAGTAGAATCAATGTTGTAGCTAGGGTTTGAGATTTCTCTCAAACTAGCCATGGGAATTGCCTCAAATTTGGAGGGCTAATAGAGGAAACTATAACATAGTATCCTACCAATTCGCATTAGGCCCTTGTTGACCTTCTAGGATTAGGGCATAATTTTGTAAAGGTTGAAAAGAGAGGTTTTAGGTTGACCACCTAGGATTAAGATCAATGCCTTATCAATTGGGAGAAATGGAGTCAAGATTTCCTTTGATGAAAGAACTTGGCTCTATCGAAACCTATGCAGCTTTTGCTAACTCTAAAGAGGCAACAACTCAGCTACACTAGATGTTTATACTTCATTTGACAATGGTTGATGGAGATTCAAGGATGCAATATGCAAAACGAGCCTCTCGGAACATTCGTTCACATTATCTATGAGTAATGCATGCAATACTTCAACAATCTTAGTGTTTTCATGAATTCACATTAAATTAGGGCACATATAAAATCATGACAATATATTCCATACATTAGACATGTAACAAGGTAAAAATATAGCTTGAAATGGCACTTACAAAATAACGAGAATATATCCATCCATCAACTTTGTAAATAGAAGCTCCAAGACAATATAGCGAAAATCCTAAACATCAAAATGCATGAATACCATCCAATTTCGTCCATCAATTGCAGGTCCGAATTTTTTTTACAAGAGAAATCCCAATCCAAATGATGGTGATCAACTACAAATGAGGTCTCTTTAGTTTTTATGAGGCTCTCACAAGTTCGAATGGTTTAATTGGCCTAATTAAGCCCCTAATAATTATTTTAATGTGCAAATAACAAAAACTTTGGTGACAAGCCCACCAAATAGCTCATATGTGTAAAATAAGCCTTCCTAATGAGGTTGAAATGATAAAAGAATGGTGCAATGGGCCGTTGGAAGGCCATGACGAGTCCTCAATGTGCCATAATGAAGAGGCGGGCTCCAAAAATGATGATCAAGGGGCCCCTTGATTTCCAAGCAAAACATCCCGTGGTGCTCCCAAGTGGTTGTGGGGCACAATCAATGGTCTCATGGGTCTATTAGTGGCTCAATAACAAGTCGATGCTCCATCTGTGGGGACTAGAAGATGATCTGGGCCCTAGATCAACTACGAAATGCTGGGTGCAAGTGTATGGCCTGTTGGGCAACGTGGTCCAAGTGCATCATCATATCTGTATGGCTGGGGCACAAGCAAGCAATGCGTGGTGCTGAAGAAGCCCATGATGTGGCAATCAATGCTCTATTGTGGTGGAGGCCCATGGCTCTCGATGCTCACCCTACAAGTGCCATTATGACCCTCTGTGTTGAAAAATGTGTAACTAGGTTTGGTCTTCATAAATATGAAATGTACTTTTGATTCTTTTATATTGTAAAATGAAAGAAAAATTATTATTATTATTTTTGGAGCATGGGTTTCATGCTCAATGTCTTTTATTTTAGAGGTCAAGCACCCATTGAGTGCTTCTAGGGTTTGTCTTAGGTCAAGAAGTCAAAAGAGTCATTATGATATATTGAAGACCCCTTCGGGCACATTGTAACTTATAAAAAGGATTATTTTTGTATTTTAAAGTGTCGAGAAACCCTCCAAGACCAAGTCGGCTCGCCAACAAAGAAGTCGACCTAATTTGAGGAGCTTTGTCCACCTTGGAAGCCTATATATAAGGGGGAACTCGACCTCGGAGAGACACAATTCATTCTCTCATCAAATGAGCGAAGAAGAAGAAGAAAGAGGCAATTGAAGGAAGGAGGATGAAGATCGAGTGTTTGTAATTTTTTCTCTCTCTCTCCTCACACGTGCGAAGGAAGAAAGCTAGGGTTTTTGCTATTGGGTTAGGGTTTTGCTGCTGTAGAATCGAACTTGGAAGAAGTGCAGAAAGAAGATCGAAGGAGGGCTCATTAAGTCATCCTCAAGCCCTAGAAGAGAAAGAAATAAGCTCACATGTGTGGAAGCAACAACTGTTGGGAGGGCCAAAAGTTTCACACCTGTAGTGGAGGTTGAAATTCTATTGCTGGGGGTCGAAGTTGTGTTGCTGGAAGATATTTCACTGGGTTTGACTTAGACAAGGAAAGCACATCATCAAGAAGGTTGGACTTGGTCTTGGAAGGGTGATAGTCTTGGTCTAGAGGTCTTGGAATTCGTCAATTGAAGAATCTATAAGAGGAGAAGAGATTTATGGGTTTTCCTCTCAAGTGGAGAGGTTTTGGTGCTGGCTTGCAGCCTATATCTTGTGTTCTTGTCTACTATTGTTCTTCTTGTTTTGGTAGCTGTTTGATGATAAGAACGAACATAATAATAAGAGAAGCTAATAAGTAAGAAAAAATAAAGAGACATCACAAACAGTTATCATAGAAAGATAAATCATCCTATCTACTGCCCTATAGATTTTTCAACATGGGATTAGAGCTAAGGTTGGCTAAGGGCATAATGAAGATCTCTACTTCACTGAAGAAGTTCCTAAAGAAGTGTACGAAGGTGGCAAGTCAACTTAATAAAGGCATCAAAGAAGTATGGGATTTCCTATTTTCTTCTAAGAAGGAAGCGACCAAGATATCTTCAAAAAATGAAGGACTATTCTTGGCACTCACTGGCACATTTCAAGATGAGAATATTTGGGTGATCGATAGTGGAGCATCAAGACATATGACTGGTAAACACAAGCAATTAAAGAAATTATCAAAAGGAAAGCCCTCTTACTCCATAGAGCTTGGTGACAATAAAAGCTACCCTATAAGAGGAATTGGATCAACTTCACTTGAGCTGGAGAATGGAGGAAACACTTTCCTTGACAATATCTTATTTGTTCCACGTTTGCACAAGAATTTACTTTCCAATTCAAGTCTAGAAGACAAGGGTGATAGAGTTGCTTTCATTGATGGAAAAGTTGTAGTATGGGGTAAAAACTCAAGCGTAGAAGATGGAATAATGATTAGGATCTGTGAAGGAAGAATTTACAGATTCTTAATTGCCCTCGCTCAACCTTTGGTTCACATTGAAGTTAGCCCATGTGAACTTTGGCGTAGAAGATTTGGTCATCTTCACTACAAAATCCTGCCAACCCTAAATTCAATAGGGAATGGCATCCCCAAACTAAAAGAAGATCATGAAGGAGTATGCAAGGGATGCGCATTGGGTAAAAACACCAAGAGACTATTTGGAAGCGGTGCTTCAAGGTCAAAAGAAATCTTGGATCTTATTCATTCCGTTGTTTGTGGTCCTATGACTCCAAAGTCACTTGGAGGTCATCAATATTATGTCACATTCATAGATGACTATTCAAGGAAAACCTGGGGTTACCTAATGAAATCCAAGGATGAAGTGTTTATTAAATTTCAAGAATTCAGAGCTGAAGTAGAGAACCTTAAAGAAAGGAGAACCAAGATATTAATGTCTGATAATGGAGGAGAATACACATCCAAGGAAATTATAGCCTTCTGTTAGGAATCTGGGATTAAGAGGGAGCTTATAGTCCCATATAATCCCGAGCAAAAAGGAGTTGTAGAACGAAAGAATCGGTCCATTGAAGAAAGCTTAAAATCTATGCTACATGATCAAGATTTGCCGAAATTTATGTGGGGTGAAGCTATGAAAACAATTCTATACATACAAAATCGAAGTCCCCACAGGTCACTAGATAACATGACTCCTGAAGAAGCATTCACTGGGAAGAAACCAAGCGTGGATTGTTAGAATTTCTAAGTTTAACTCGTTAGAAATTCTTCTTGTACTATCTGATTTATTTCTTCCTACTTGTTCAATTACTTAAAAAGTTATTTACCATGTAAATACTGAAAATAAGTACAAGTACAATATCAACACATACAGATCATCAACTGAAAGTAAACAAGCACACAAGTGACACAACTGTTTTTCGACTAATGTCCCCAGCAAAAACCCAATGCGGGAAAACTGGTGCAGCTATTCAAAGGGTTTTATTATGATGCAGTTTCAGAATACAACCTGGTGCCAAAAATGGCTCACCCAACAGAGAATGCCCTTGACAATAGTACCTCTCCTGCTGAATAATCACTGGATGAATGATCCCACATCAACAATGCAGTTTCTGTTGCTTTGCATCACTCTGATAGGGACTGCGTCACCTAATCTGGCTCTCCAGCTCTTAGTTTGTCCCACAAAATGCTCCCAGCCCTGCCTCTAGGCCCTGCATTAGCCTCTCTGGCCAAGCGTAAGCCTCTCTGGGCTCTGCGTCAGCTTTTGGAGCCTCCGCGTCAGGCCCTAGACCCTCTGCCTCTCACACGCTAGCCCTCTCTGGCACTGCGCAACTCCTCGCTGCCTCTGCGTGGCCTCTAGGCGGCTCTGTGTCCCTCTCCCGGCTCTGCGCTGATCCTCCTGATACTAACTCTGCCTCTGCTATGTATTCACTGCCTCTCAGCTACAACTCTGATCACTCATTCAATTTCCTCAGCAAACCCTGCCCCAGAAAATCGAGTTCTTGATCTCTCTCGGTGTGTTCACCAACTAACCCTCAAGCCTCCTCTTATACTTTTCTCCTTGGTCCATCAACGACCGAGATTAAATCTCTAATCAACGACTTACATTATATTTGGCTTGATCCATGACTTTTGGACCATTCTAACCCAATTTTATATTAATACCCATTAATATTTTATTTTTCCTAAGTTTAGACTTAGGACCTCCATTAAAATATTAATTATTTCAATATCTCCCAAACAGGTTAGATTCTGCCCAAACCATTTATGGGTCTTGGAGATCTCATGTGCTTTAGCCTCTCCACCAATTTTTGTGGCTAGAGCACATTTGATGCTACCCCAAATCAACACTGCCTCTTAGCGAGCACTATGCTCCAGTAATACTCCTCACTAAGTATCACCTTGATCATCCAACATCGGTCCCTGTGCTGATGCTAGGCCTCCCCGCCCAACATCCTCTGCACTGTTGCATCTTGTACTATTGCACATCTCCTTGCCACTGCCACTGCTGCATCTATACGACAACTCCCTCTGCATTCGTGCTACCGCCCATGGCCCTGCCACTGCTACTACTGCATCTGCACTGCATCCTCTCTCATCATGCTGGCCATAGCATTGCCACTGCTAACCGCTGCACTGCAACTCAGTTATTGAGAAGTAACTGATCCTCCCAACTCTGACATCTCTGTCAGGCTAGAAACACTCGTGATGCTGAAGCTCCCTCTGTCGCTGACAAGTGCTCCCTCTACTGATCTCTGTGCTGCTGCAACAACTCCATGCATCTCGCACTGTTGCCTCACACTGTCCCGTGACTCCTGCACTGTAGCACTCTCTGTCAATCCATCCGCATCTGTCTCTACCAACATCTGCCAGTCCTGCTACTCCTCTTCGGGGCTTCTATAGCAAGGTATAATCCAAGAGGTTGGGTACCTCAAGGATCTTGCCCCTCATCGTCTGTAGTTCTTCTGAGTACAACTACTTTCTTCGTCATCTGTCTCCACTACTTTCTCCGCCCTCGCTAGTGCTGCCTTGGTCTCAAAAGCCTCTCCCTTACTCTTCTTCCTCTAACACTGGTTCGCATAGTGACCCAGTTCCCCACAATGGAAGCATTTGACCTTGGAGAGGTCCTTCTTCTTTCTCTTCTCCTGCTTTCCCGCAGATGCGAGAGCTGCATCTTCTTCTTCCTCCTCCTTGATTCTGACCCCTTTTCTGCTACTCATCGCCTTGGTCACCCATCTGACCTCTTCTTGACAAAGAGCTGCCAACAGTTCCTCCCAATCTAGAAGGCTCGACTTGCCCAGTATGCTTTGGACAAATACCTCCCAATCCTTTGAGATTGCGTTCAATGCGGTTCTCAACATCAGTTCCTGATTTGACGTGGCCCTTGTGGAAGTTAGCTGATCACAGATCTCCTTCAATCCACCGAGGATGACATCTATCTGCTCTCCCTTCTGCATCTGGTATGACCGAAACTAATTTTCAAGTAACATCTTCCTCTGCACGGAAGTATGCTGGTACAATTTCTTTAGGGCCTGCCACATCTCATTTTCTGTGTCCTTCTCGACAATACGCTACACCACATGATCCTTGACCCCATCAAGGATGATGCACTTTGCCATGGCCATTGCCTCCTCGTACTTCTCATTTTCAGCTGGGTCAACTGGGATCGCTATCATTTTCAAGACGAAGTGCTTGATGCGATCCCTGTGTAGAATAGACAAGTTCTTGACCTTCTAGACTATGAAGTTGGAAGCTTTGTCCAGTCTATCCCGATCTCTCAGCCCATTCACTGCCATCTTGTTGCTCTTCGTCTGACTCCTCTGAGTCTCTTTACTTCCCTCCTGGAAGTCCTCGGGTCGACTCCCTCTGAGTCTCGATTTCCTTTTTGGAAATCCCTCCTCCTTGGTCTTGCCGTGTTAGGTACTGTTCTAACCACAGTGTTGAAGTTTCTATGTCTAACAGTTAGAAACCCTCCATGCACCTTGCTGATTTATTCCTACCTACTTGTTCTGTTAATTAACAAGTTATTTACCATGTAAATACTGAAAATAAATACAAGTGCATGCTCAGCACATTACAGATCATCAACCGAAGGAAACAAAAACAAGCACACAAATCACACCATTATTTTGGACTAATGTCCCTGGAAAAACCCAATGCGGGAAAACCGGTGCAACTATCTGAGGGTTTTATTATTAAGCAGTTCTTTTCTGAGTACACTGGGTGCCAAACTGGCTAACCCGACAGAGATAAAAAATTTGGCAGCAATACCTCTCTTCGGAAACAGGTATTCGAAATGCCTGCTCCACGAAATCCCTCTCCAGCACAATCTGAAGCTCAGCGTCAGCCCTGCTGGGCTCTGCGTTAGCCTGAAACCCTTTGCGTCAGCCCACTGAGGCTCTGCGTAGCCTCTTTGGCTCTCTGCGTCACTCCTGCAACCCCTGTGTGGATGACGCAGGCCCTTCTAGCTCTGCGTAGTCTCTGATGTCTCTGTGTGGCTCCCTCTGGCTATGCGTTTGCCTCTCTCTACTTCTGCGCTAGTCTCTCGACATTGTCCCTGCCTCTCTGCCTCGTACTCACTGCCCCGCGCTGCAATTGATCACTAATTCTATCTCTCTTAGCAAACCCCACTCTAGAGAACATAATGACTGATCACTCTGGTGTGTTCTCCAAGTGACCCTCAAGCCTCCTCTTGTACTTTTCTCGTTGACAAATCAACGGTCAAGATTAAGTCCCTAATTGATGGCTAAGATTAGATCTGGCTTGATCCATGTCTTTTGGACCATTCTAATACAGTTTTATATTAATTCACATTAATATTTTAATTTCCCTAAGTTTAGACTTAGGGACTCCATTGAAAATATTAATTATTTTAATATCTCCCTAACTGTTTAGAATCTGCCCAAACCCTTTCTGGGTATTGGAGATCTCAGATGCCCTAACATCACCAAATTTTGTGGCTAGAGCATATCCAATGCTACCCCAAATCAATACTCCCTCTTAGCGAGGACTGTGCTCTAGCAATACTCCTCACTGAGTATTACCCTGATCATCCAGCATCAGTCCTTGTGCTGATGCTAGGCCTGCTGCCCAACATCCTCTACACTGTTGCATCTTGTACTGCTACCCATAGCTTTGCCACTGCCAATGCTGCATTTGTACGACAACTCCCTCTGCGTTCGTGCTGCTGACCATGGCTCTGCCACTGCCACTGCTGTGTCTGCACTGCATCTCCTCTCATCATGCTGCATCGTGCTGCCCATAGCACTACCACTGCTAACTGCTGCACTGCAACTCAGTTACTGAGAAGTAAGTAACTGATCTCCCAACTCTGACCTCTCTGTCAGGCTAGAGTACTCCTAATGCCGAAGCTCCCTTTGCAGCTGACAAGTGCTCCCTCTCTGTCCTCTGCGCTGCTATAACAATTCCCTACATCTTGCACCATTGCACACCTCTCTATGCCATCTTGCACTGGTGCAACACTCCCGTGCCTCTCGCACTGTTGCAGCGTGCTAGCCTCGCGCTGTCCTGGCAATTCTGCATTGTAGCTCTCTTTGTCGCTTGATTCGCATTCGTCTCTACCCACATCTGCCAGTGTTGCTACTCTTCGACGCTCCTGTAGCATGGTCTAATCCAAGAGGCTGCGTACCTCGAGGATCTTGCCCCTCATCGCTGTAGTCCATCTGACTACAACTCGATGGCCCCCAACTTCCACTCAAGTGGCGTGTGTGCACTCATGGCATAGTCATCGTCTGTCTCCACTTCCTTCTCTGCCCTTGCTGGCGCTGCCTTGGTCTCGGGGGCCTCTCCCTTGTTCTTCTTTCTTAGACACTAGGTCGCATAATGATCCAACTCTCCACAGTGGAAGCATTTGATCTTGGAGAAGTCCTTCTTCTTCCGTTTCTCTTGCTTTCGCTCAGATGCTAAGGCAACATCCTCCTCCTCCTCCTTGACTTTGATCCCCTTGCTGCTGCTTCCTGCCTTGCTTAGCCTTCTGATCTCTTCTTGGCGAAGAGCCACCCACATTTCCTCCCAATGTGGAAGGGTCGCTCTGCCCAGTATACTTTGGACAAATACCTCCCAGTCTTCTGAGACTGCGTTCAGGGATATTCTCACCATCAATTCCTGATCCGGCGTGGCCCCTATAGAAGTCAATTGATCCTAGATCTCATTTAGTCGACTGAGGAAGGTGTCGATCGGTTCTCCCTTCTTCATCTGGTATGACCGCAACTGATTTTCTAGTAACATCCTGCTTTGCACAAAAGTATGCTGGTACAATTTCTTTGGGGCCTCTCACATCTCATTTGCTGTTTCCTTCTTGGCAATGTGTGGTACTACATGGTCCTTGACCCCGTCAAGGATGATGCTACTGGCCCTCGCCATTGCCTCCTCGTACTTGTCGTTATCAATTGGGTCAACTATCATCCTCAAGGCGAAGTGCTTGACACGATTTCTGTCAAGTACGGATAAGATTCTGGCCTTCCAAACTGTGAAGTTTGAGGCTCCGTCTAGTCTGTCCTGGTCTCGTACTCCGTGTAGTGCTATTCTGCTCTTCTACTTCCCTCCTGGACATTCTCGATGTGACTCTCTCTGAGCCTTGATTCCCTCCTGGAAACCCTTCTGCCGATGTTGAGATGCCCCCTACTCTGATCGTCTGTGCAACTGCACCACTGATCCGGATTTCTCGGTTAGAAACCCTCGGTAGTAACTCCCTTCTCCTTGGCCTTGCCCTGTTAGGTACTGTTCTGACTACAGTACCCCACCAGCTCCACTCTGCAACTTACCCACAACCTGAAGGTGAGAGCTCCTAGGCTCTGCGCAGTCCCGGCATCGGCAAACTAGCTCCCTCAGCCAATTCCGTCAGCCCTCTTGGCCTCTGTGTGAGCCTGTATTTGACTCCTTTAGCCTCTGCGCGAGCCTATCTTTGCCTCCTTCAGCCTTTGCACAACCTCTTCTTGGCTCGAACATGATGACGCAAGCACTGTGTTACCCCTTACTTGCTGCTAGGAACAAATTCTGTCACTCGGGACAATTGTTTTCTGCTGCTGCTGCTTTGCTCTGCTGATGTCCTCGGTTCTCCTGTGATCTGCAACCACGCTCTGATACCATGTTGAAGTTTCTAAGTGTAACAGTTAAAAACCCTCCATGCACTTTGCTAATTTATTCCTACCTACTTGTTCTGTTAATTAACAAGTTATTTACCATGTAAGTACTAAAAATAAATACAAGTGCATGCTCAACACGTTAGAGATCATCAACCGAAGGAAACAGAAACAAGCATGCAAATGATATCGTTATTTTGGACTAATGTGCTCGGAAAAACCCAATGCGGGAAAACCGGTGCAGCTATCTGAGGGTTTTATTATTAAGCAGTTCTTTTTTGAGTACGCTGGGTTTCAAACTGGCTAACCTGACAGAGATAAAAAATCTGGCAGCAATGCCTCTCTTTGGAAACAGGTATTCGAAAAGCTTGCTCCACGAAATCCCTCTCTAGCACAATCTGAAGCTCAGCGTCAGCCCTGTTGGCCTCTGCTTCAGCCTACTGAGGCTTTGCACAGCCTCTTTGGCTCTCTGCGTCACTCCTGCAGCCCCTGCGTGGATGATGCAGGCCCTTCTGGCTCTGCGCAGTCTCTGCTGCCTCTGTGTGGCTCCCTCTGGCTATGCGTCTGCCTCTCTCTACTTTTGCGCTGGTCTCTCGGCACTGTCCCTACCTATCTGCCTCGTACTCATTGCCCCGCGCTGCAACTGATCACTGATTCTATCTCTCTTAGCAAACCCGCTCTAGAGAATAGAATGATTGATCACTCTGGTGTGTTCTCCAAGTGACCCTCAAGCCTCCTCTTATACTTTTCTTGTTGACAAATCAATGGTTGAGATTAAGTCCCTAATCGACGACTAAGATTAGATCTTTCTTGATCCATGTCTTTTGGACCATTCTAACACAGTTTTATATTAATTCACATTAATATTTTAATTTCTCTAAATTTAGACTTAGGGACTCCATTAAAAATATTAATTATTTTAATATCTTCCTAACTGTTTAGAATCTGCCCAACCTCTTTCTGGGTATTGGAGATCTCATATGCCCTAACCTCTCCACCAAATTTCGTGGCTAGAGCATATCCGATGCTATGCCAAATCAACACACAGTAACCCACCAACATCGCTCCACAAATTTTCCGCAGCCCCCTATACATCAGCAACTTGAAGAATTGAGCCTCTAGGCTCTACACAATCCTGACACCGGCAAAATCTGCACCTCCTGGCCACAACGTCAATCCTTCCTGGTTGAGAAAGATGACCAGGCATTGCATAGGTCAGGTTTGCTCCTCTCTGCCACTGTGTTGATCCTCCTCCTGGCTCAAACTGATGACGTAGGCACTCTGCATCATCCCTTCCTTGCTGCTATTTGCTAGGAACAACTTCTGTCACTCGGGACAACTATTTTCTGCTGCTACTGCTCTGCTCGGTGTTGAAGTTTCTAAGTTTGCTTAGTTTAGAAACCCTTCATGCACTTTTTCTGATTTATTCCTACATACTTGTTATTTTTCTTTAACAAGTTATTTACAAAGTAAATACTGAAAATAAACACCAGTGCATGCTCAACATATTACAGATCGGCAACTAAAAGAAACAAGAACAAACACACCACATGACTCCATTATTTATGGACCAATGTCCCCGAAAAAATCCAATGCGGGAAAACCGGTGCAGCTATATGAGGGTTTTCTTATTAAGCAATATCAGAGTACAATCTGGGTGCCGAAACTGACCTACCCAACAAAGAATTTTCTTAGCAACTATACTTCACAGTTTGAGAGAAATCTCCTGGATGAAACCCCAGAAAATCCTTCCGGCAACTCCTCAGCACAAAATTGCTCTGCAACCCCAGCGTCTACCCAAACTGGATTGCGTCAGCCCCTCTCTGTCTCACGCTGGCCCTGTGTCAGCCCCAGGAGGCCTTGTGTCAGCTTTGGGAGCCTCTGCGTTAGCCCCAGGAGGCCCTGCGTCAGCTTTGGGAGTCTCTGTGTTAGCCCCAGGAGGCCCTGCATCAACTCTGGGAGCCTCTGCATCAGTTGCGCTGGCCCCTCTGGTGCTTTGCGCAACACTTGGCTGCCTCTACGTGGCCCTATGTGAAGCCTTGTTGGCTCTGTGTCACTCTCCTGACACAATCCCTGCCTTCTCTGTTTCTCTGTACTCAATGCCCCTCAGCTGCTCTCCCGATCACTGATTCTATCTCTCTTAGCAAACCCCACTCTAGAGAATAGAATGACTGATAATCTGGTGTACCTCTCCAAGTGACCGTCAAGCCTCCTCTTATACTTTTCCCGTTGACATCTCAACGGCCGAGATTAAGTCCCTATTTAATGGCTAAGATTAGATTTGGTTTGATCCATGTCTTTTGGACCACTCGAACACAAATGCATATTAATACACATTAATCTTTTATTTTCCCTGAGTTTAGACTTAGGGACTCCATTTAAAATATTAATTATTTGAATATCTCCTGATTTGTTTAGAATCTGTGCAAACCCTTTCTGGGTATTGGAGATCTCATGTTCCCCAACCTCTCCACCAAATTTCGTGGTTAGAGCACATTTGATGCTACCCCAAATCAACACTCCCTCTTAGCGTGGATTGTGCTCTAGCAATACTCCTCACTGAGTATTACTCTGATCATCCGGCATCGGTACCTATGCTGATGCTAGGCCTTCTTGCCCAACATCGTTTGCACTGCTGCCTCTTGTACTACTGCCCATGGTTCTTCCATTGCCACTGCTGCATCTGTACAACTACTCCCTTTGCATTCGTGCTGCTGCTAGTCCTTCCTCCTAGCACTACATTTGTACTGCACCTCCTCTCATCATGCTGCATCGTGTTGCCCACTACTGCACTGCAACTCAGTTACTGAGAGGTACGTAACTGATCTCCCAACTGACCTCCCTGTTGGGCTAGAGACACCCACTAATGCTAAAGCTCCCTCTGCTGTTGACAATTGCTCCCACTCTAACTTCTGCGCTGCTGCAACAATTCCCTGCATATCACACCATTGCACACCTCTCTGTGTCGTCCTGCACTGGTGCAACACTTCTGTGCCTCTCGCACTGCTCCAGCTTGTTAGCTTTGCTCTATCTTGGGACTCTTGCATTGTAGCTCTCTTTGCCGCTCCATCCGCATCCGTCTCTACCCACTCAGCCAGTCCTGCTACTCCTCGTCGGGGTTCCCGTAGCAAGGTCTAATCCAAGAGGCTGGGTACCTCGAGGATCCTGCCCCTCATCGCCTGTAGTCCACCTGACTATAGCTCGATGTCTCACCACTTCCGCTCAAGTGGCATGTGTGCACACATGGTATAGTCAACATCTGTCAAAACTTCCTTCTCTGCCTGTGTTGGAGTTGCCTTAGTCTCGGAAGACTCTCCCTTACTCTTCTTCCTTGGGCACTGGGTCACATAATGACCCATCTCCCCACAGTGGAAGCACTTGATCTTGGAGAGATCTTTCTTCTTCTGCTTCTCCTGCTTTCCCTCAGATGCTAGGGCCACATCCTCCTCCTCCTGCTGAACTTTGATCCGTTTGCTATTGCTACCTGTCTTCGATTGTCGTCTGATCTCTTCCTCGGGAAGAGCTGCCCACATCTCATCCCAAGATAGGAGAGTCCCTCTGCCCAAGATACTCTGGACAAACACTTCCCAATCTTCTAAGACAAGATTCAGTGTTGTCCAAACCATAAGCTCCTGATTCGGTGTCGCTCATATAGCAGTCAACTGGTCTCGTATCTCATTCAGTCCTCCGAGGAAGGTGTCAATCAATTGACCTTTCTTCATCTGAAACGACCTCTTCTGGTTCTCGAGCAGCATTCTTCTTTGCACAGAAGTATGCTGGTACAGGTTCTTGAGAGCCTCCCACATCTCAACTGCCATTTCCTTCTCGGCTATATATGTGGTACCACATGATCCTTGACCTCGTCAAGGATAATGCACTTGGCTCTCACGATCGCCTCTTCGTACTTGTCGTTATCATTGGGGTCGATTGGGATAGCTATAACCTTCAACGTGAAGTTCTTGACACGATTCCTGTCAAGCTCTAATAAGATTCTATCCTTTTAGACTGCGAAGTTCGATGCTCTGTCCAGTCTATCCTGGTCTCTTACCCCGTGTAGTGCCATGACGCTCCTTTACTTCCCTCCTGGAAGTTCTTTGTTCGACTCCTCTGAGTCTCTACTTCCCGTCTGGAAGTTCTTTTCTTGACTCCCTCTGAGTCCTGATGTCCCTCCTGGAAATCCTTCTGCCGCTTGTCGAGATGTCCCCTACTCTGATCATCTTGTGCAACTGCACTGCTGATCCAGGTTCCTCGGCTAGAAACCCTCGGTAACAACTCCTCTGGCCCTGCTCTGTCAGGTACTGTTCTGACTACAGTACCTCACTAGCTCCACTCTGCAATATTTTCGCAGCATTCTAGACTCCAACAACTGCCTCTCTGTGAACTGCGTTGACCCCTTTCTGGCTCACGCTGGCTCTGCGTCACCCCAGATGGGTCTGCGTCAGCCCTGGGATGTCCTGTGTCGGCCCTCTGGCCCTCTGTGTCAGCAACGCTGGCCTCTCTGAGGCTCTGTGTAGCTCTGGCTGGCTTTGCGTCACACTTCTTGGCTTCTGCGCTGCTAGAAACAACTTCTGTCACCTTGGGACAATTGTTTTCTGCTGCTATTACTTCGCTCGCTAATGTCTGTAATCTGCAATCATGCTCTGGTACCATGTTGAAGTTTCTATGTTTACTTAGTTTAGAAACCCTTCATGCATTTTTTATGATTTTACAAAGTAAATACTGAAAATAAACACAGTGCATGCTCAACATATTATAGATCAACAACTAAAAGAAACAAGAACAAACACACCACATGACACCATTAATTTTGGACCAGTGTCCTCGGAAAAACCCAATGCGGGAAAATCGATGCAGCTATCTGAGGGTTTTCTTATTAAGCAATATCAGAGTACAGTCTTGGTGCCGAAACTGGCCTACGCAACAGAGAATTTTCTTAGCAGCTATATCTCACAGTTTGAAAGAAATTTCCTGGCTGAAACCCTGGAAAATCCTTCCGGCAGCTCCTCAGCACAAAACTACTTTGCAACCCCAGTGTCTGCCCAAACTGGACTGCGTCAGCCCTTCTCTGTCTCACGTTAGCCCTGCGTTAGCCTAGGAGGCCCTGCGTCAGGTGCTCTACGCAACACTTGGTTGCCTCTGCGTGGCCCTGTGTGAGCCCTTGCTGGCTCTGCGTCACTTTCCTGGCACAATCTCTGCTGCTCTCCCGATCACTGATTCTATCTCTCTTAGCAAACCCCGCTCTAGAGAATAGAATGACTGATCATCTGGTATACCTCTCCAAGTGACCCTCAAGCCTCCTCTTATACTTTTCCTGTTGACATCTCAACGGCCGAGATTAAGTCCCTAATCAACGACTAAGATTAGATCTGGCTTGATCCTTGTCTTTTGGACCACTCTAACACAGATTCATATTAATACACATTAATATTTTATTTCCCTAAATTTAGACTAGGGACTCCATTAAAAATATTAATTATTTTTAATATCTCCTGATCTGTTTAGAATCTGCCCAAACCCTTTTTGGGTATTGGAGATCTCATGTGCCCCAACCTCTCCACCAAATTTCGTGGCTAGAGCACATTTGATGCTACCCCAAATCAACACCTCGACTGATGCCTTCAGTTATCCTGTGATCTACAACCATTCTCTGATACCATGTTGGAATTTCTAAGTTTAACCCGTTAGAAATTCTTCGTGTACTATCTGATTTATTTCTTCCTACTTGTTCAATTACCTAACAAGTTATTTACCATGTAAATACTGAAAATAAATACAAGTATAGTATCAACACATACAGATCATCAACTGAAAGTAAACAAGCACGCAAGTGACACCATTGTTTTTTCGACTAATGTCCCCAGAAAGACTCAATGCGGGAAAACCGATGCAGCTGTTTAGAGGGTTTTATTATTATGTAGTTTCAGAATACAACCTGGTGCCAGAAATGGCTCACCCAACAGAGAATGCCCTTTACAGTAGTACCTCTCCTCGGAGACAGATATTCAGGCTGAATAATCACCGGATGAACGATCCCACAACAATGCAGCGTCTGCTGCTCTGCGTCACTCTGATAGGGACTGCATCACCCTATCCGGCTCTCCAGCTTTTAGCCTGTCCCACGATGTAGTGCCCACTCTAGTTGACTGACAGTGATATGACGCAAACGTTAATTAGCCATAAAGCCCACACTTTAGTCTATGAGGAACACAGGTTGAGGATCTAGAAATGTGACTCTATTATTAGTGAATGTGATGGTTATGTATGTTCTCTATTAATAATATGATTACGATATAATTAATGGTTATGTGTACTCTCTATTGATATCATGATGATGATAGTAGTAAATGATAGACATGTTTTCTATTGATGTTATAATGATGGTAGCTTTGATCTATATGTATGGTTCCATTAAGGTTATGATGATGCTAACCATGATGGAGGCATCCCCTATGTTAGCTACTTACAATAGTTATGGTTCACAATGAACAATGATGTGAATGACCAGGTGATGGTAATAATGCTATTATGAAAATGACTAACACTGAGAAACCTGGTTACTAATTATTATTGAGTATGGCAGGAAACCACTAGAGGCACTCACACATGACGAGTTGATGACACCTAGTTTGATGAAAATTTATATTATTTTATCTTTGACATTCTAAGTCGATTTCGAAACCTGCTATATATGTTTAACTATATTCTGATAATATGTTAATGGTTGCAGACACATATTAGTTGCTTGGTCGAATGACTCACATATGGGTGATGGGGTTGTACAGGTGGATGGAACTACATGGGAGGGGTGGGACAGTGTCCCTGATCTCACCCACTAGCACTTCTGCCGTGACTTGGGCTGGAAGGGTTGAAACACCTTTGCCTTGAAGATCACGGTGCCATGAGGGCAGGTCCCAAAGTTGGGTCGCTCATGAGGAGTTTACTGGGGGGCGCGCATCAAGGCGGATTCCTTGATCCCCGACACCATTAGTCTCACTATAGCAGACAACATAAGAGATGATAGTGGTCTATGACGTTGCACTCCCCTCGTAGTCACTGGATGCTTGAAGGGCAAGTGGTGTGGCACCCTTGGAACTTCAGAGGAATTTCTTGAAGGGCACGACCAACTTGGCACCCTTGGCATCACAAATAAACTATTAGGTGTGGCACCCTTGGAACTTCTATGTAAGTTCTTGAAGGGCACAACCAAACTTGGCACCCTTGGAATCATTAAAAATAAATAATAATAAATAAATATAAGTAAGGAATGAAAACTAGGTAAGTTTACATCAAGGGTAAATGATGATTAGAAACCAAGGTATTTAAATAAAAAAAATAAAACTTAGAATAAAGAGGATCATAGGAAGAAATAAATGAGTACCTTAAAAATTCTACCCTTCTCATGTTGGAAAATACTAGGTAGATTAGGTGGTTTAATTAGATAAAAGGGGAAGACGAACATAATTGTAAGGATAAAGATTAATCCTAAACCAATTAAACCTAATTAAAAAAAAAAAAGAGGAAGGTGAATTAAAATAAGCAAAATAAATTAAATTTAGAGAAATGTAGAGAAGCTCCATGTGGCATCAACCAACATAAGAATATCCATCTAAGAGATAACCTGAGTTAATTTAGGGAGTAGATTGGGGATAAAATCTTGACTCATTAATTTAACTTCAAGTAATAAACACAATTTAAGGAATAAAAAGGGTGAATAAAGAGACAACTAGGAGAAGAAATAGGAATCTTGTGAGGTGAGGAAAGTATTAGTTTTAAATAAAAAGTTAAGTAAATAATTTTGGGTGACCCTTGATGAGAGAGTGACACATGGGTAGGTGAATAATCAAGCTATTAAATAAAAAAAAATATATATAAAATTATGCATGACATGCCAAGTGTCATCTATGAGGACTCTTATAAAAGAAGGGGCAAGCGATGGGAGAGGGGATTTTTTTGGAACCCTATGGTTGGATGGATGATATGATGTCAGAGCAGTGATTACGAAGCTATAGAGAGTTTGGTGAGGTAGAGGATTTTTAGAGAGGGGACTCTTGAGCCAAGGTGTGCTCTCCTTTGCCAGCTAGAGTTTTCCTTCATTGTACAACCCCATTGCAGCTCGGGGGTCCGCGGGGAAGAAGAGTACCCAAGGAGTAGGCTGGGAGGTTAACCGGTGAGTTTTCGCATCGGATCAAGTGCGTCATCATTCATTCGCAGAAGTGACCGGCAACAAGGGAATACCAGTAATAACTGAGCAAGCGGAGTCTCGCCTTCTGGTGAACGGTACATATGTATTTCATTACTAATTGATCTTAGTTAAAAGTATGTAAATGTTATGCTATGTTTCCTAAAATGAGTGTCAGCAATCTGTGTGTTGAATAAATTTGAAACCTCAATACGTTACTTTTCTGGTCGTATTTGCTGTTAAAAAAAAGAAAAAAAAAGAAAAAAAAATGTATATAGTCATAATCAGGTCCCTACACACGAAATGCTCCCAGCGCCGCCTCTAGGCCCTGTGTCAGCATCATTGTTCTCTGCGTCAACTTCTGGAGCCTCTGCTTCAGCCCCTGGACCCTCTGCGTCTCACACGCTGATCCTCTTTGGCTCTGCGCAGCTCTTGGCTGCCTCTACGTGGCCTCTAGCTAGCTCTGCGTCCTTCTCCTGGCTCTGCGCTGATCCTCCTGGTACTAAGTCTATGTCCCTCTCCCGGCTCTACACTAATCCTCTTGGTACTAAATTTGCGTCTCTACTATGTATTTATTGCCCCTCAGCTGCAATTTTGATCACTCTCATTTTCCTCAGCAAACCCTGCCCAGAAAATCGAGTTCTTGACCTCTCTCAGTGTGTTCTCCAACTGACCCTCAAGCCTCCTCTTATACTTTTCTCGTTGGTCTATCAATGACTGAGATTAAATCTCTAATCAACGACTTAGATTAGATTTGGCTTGATCCATGACTTTTGCACCATTCTAACCCAATTTTATATTAATACCCATTAATATTTTATTTTTCCTAAGTTTAGACTTAGGATCTTTAATTAATTATTTTAATATCTCCCAAACTGTTTAGATTCAGCCCAAACCATTTATGGGTCTTGGAGATCTCATGTGCTTTAGCCTCTCCACCAATTTTTGTGGCTAGAGCACATCCGATGCTACACCAAATCAACATGGATGATCTCCGAATCTTTGGTTGTCTTGTATATATTTGTGAAAATTTCAAGTCTGAAATCCTTTTGCAAGAACTGGAAATTAATTTTCTAATTGTTAATTAATTTAACAATTTATTTGTTACGGTGAATATCAAATAATTCACACTGCAACCTTCACAAATAAACTGCGGAAGAAAATAGCGTTGGAAATTGAGAAAATATAGCACACACACACAACATTTATATAGTTATTTTTGGACAAATGTCCCCATAAATCCCAACTTGGGAAAACCGGTGCAACAATTGAGGGTTTTATTATTATGTAGTAGTGAGAAATTCTGAGTACAATAATGTGGATGCCAAAATCTAGCTATCCGGCAGAGAAAACACTGGCAAAAATATCTAGAGGGAAATTACCCTCACTCCGGGCAATTCCAGCACTGGACTGCCTCTGAAAAGTAAACCGTCCAACTGGGCTTCAATAACCTTTGTTCAACATCATTGGAGGTTAACAATTGAGATTTTTCTAATTCACCAACGTCAATAACCTTTGCATTTAATTGGATTAACTCACTTTATCTTATAAAAGTCAATTGCTTTAATAATTAAACTAATCGCTAAGGTTAAAGGGTAATTCGCTGACTTTCGCATGTCTAGACACTTAGACCTATGCAAAAGTACCTGCCTGAGCCACTAGGATCAACATCAGGTATGTTCTTATGGATTTGAGAGTAATTATTATGCATGAACAGGTATCTTGACCATTAATAGTTATGGAGCAGTTAGTTAGTATTGCTGCTTGTTTATTGCAGTACATTGCCTTTTATCAGTATCAGATATGCTGATACCCATGTTTTAGTTCTTAGTTGTTGAATTATAATCCTTTTACGAGGTTTGAATACAATGGAAAGTATAGAATCCCAAATTTGTATCATGGCTGCATTGGGTGATCTTCTTGAATGAATTACAGAATGACTGCTTCCTTATTGCAAATCAAATTTTCTTTTAATTGATGAAATAAAATTTTAAATATCATGTAATTTGGTTGTTGCAGGTTCTAGCTGAAGACTTGCCACGTATTTTGTCAGGGCTGTCATTCCCAAAGTCAATGCATTGGAATACCAAGGCATGCACTCACTGTAAAACTTGGATTGGCTCCAATATTTATTTTTCAATGATAACTAGTTATCCGTTTCTTAGTAGTTTACTGGTATCTGATATTTCTTCATCCTTTTAGAAGATAGACTTTTGGGTCCATTATTTATGTTTGTTCATTTTTGTAGACCTCTTTTAGCAGACCCATAAGATGGATTCTAGCTTTACACGGTGATGCAGTGGTCCCGTTTACATATGCAGGTATCTTGAGGTAAAAACATATTTCTGTATTGTTACGCATATTAAGGATGTTACATGTGGAAAAATATCCTTTTTGTGTTATTACTGTGATTTGAATGGAGTTAAGCTTTCATCAATTTTATTTTTCCGATATTCAGAGCTGTTCATTATTTTTGGATTATATATATATATATATATATATAGATATTTGTCATTTATTTTCCATGGAATCTGTCATGTAAAACCTTCCCAATACTTCCCCATGATTCATGGATGGTAATCAGGTTAAATTGGTAGCCCTATTATGGAGCCTAACCCCGAGGGGATCAAGAGAGTTCAACCCATGACCTTCCCAATTTTGATGGAGAGATAATTTTGCTCACGTCTGGCTCATGATCACTTGAGCTAACCCTCTGGGCTTACTATGTATGCTCATTGTGTTTGAGTTTTAGCGAGTATTGTTTTCTTTTTTCCCTCTAATTTAACAATTGCTTCTAATATTACATTAAAGGGCATTTTCTTTATATTAAGTGTTACATTTGAGAGTTGAGGGCTGATAACAATGATTTTCTTGCCTCACATAGGAAAAATCCAACATGCCAGCTCTTGTTCTTATCTCTGAGGAATATACATCTTTTCACAAGGTAACAAGCCTAGTGGTAAATTGATCAGCTAGCTCAGCCTTGGTGTCTAAAAGGTTGTATGAGCCCTGATGGTCATTACACATAGCTGTAGCCTGTCACGAATGAAACATGCAAGTCTGAAATAATCCATTAGGATCACACATGCAAACACTCAAACATGGTTTGAATGGATGATTAATACACTTGAACAATGTGAGGTCTTTATTTGGTGCTTGAACAGAAAGGTCACATTGAAGCATTGTGAGTTTAGGTTTAATTTATTTTATATATCAAGGTTTTATTTTATATTTTATATTATTTAATATTAGGTATATTACATGTCATCCCTACTTGAGATGCTTTGTCCATAAAGTAATTAAAGAAACTCATTGAAAAGGCATTTGAAGCTTTAGACACTATTGCTACTTTAGAGACATGCCAATCCATCCTAGGTTGATATTCTCCAGGATTGCTTGTTGATAAGGTTCTTGGATAAAACTTCTTGGATCACGATTCTAAGGACTACTTTGATTTGGAAATGAGATTCTTCGGAATATAGGAAAAATATTATGTTTTTTCATATTAATGTTGTTAAGTTGATCAATTAAGGTGACAATTATTATGATTAGGATGCCAATAATGTGTCTTAGAAAGTTCTTTCTTCTTGAACTTGACTTAGTATTCTCTTGATTCACCTTATTAGGTTTTATTATCTTTGTCATTCTATTGACCATTGATATTCCATTAGTATTGACAATTAGACTTTTATCTTTGTTCCAATTTGTTGAGGCTTCTGTATTCATAATTTGTATTTCAAGTTTCAACACCTAAAACTATTCCTAGTTCAGTTTGGTCAATCAATGTCTCTTTCTTGGCAACTTGTAGAACAATTTTCACCTTTCCACATTTTGTAAAATTTTAACTTTTGTGAGCAAGGTATTGTTTAAAATTTTAAAATGAGAACTTTCCCCATCCTTTTTTGACAGATACTTGTTAAAATTTTGCATCTTATCTTTATTATCTTGCTATTTATGTTGTGATTTGTGAATGTCTTGTTGATACTTTCCTACTTCACGTTTTAAGCAATCAATTTCCCTTGCGAAGAACATGCTTCACTTTGCTAATTGATCTCTTCAAATGATTGCATTAAAGGTTTCACTTTTTACTTTTATTTTCATCATGTTTGTCCATGTTTGGAAATATGAGAAAATATTCAAAAGCAAATGACCAAAAGTTTTTTTTTTTTTTAATGTCCAACTAATGACTAGAAATAAGTCAATGACATTTCTAAGTGTTAAATTTCTAATACCAACTTGATTTATTTTCTCATGGCAATTTAATTTATCCCCAACAATTTATTTATTTACCCAAATAATTACCGAATCACCAAAAAATAAAATCACTGGTATTTTTAACTTTTAGAATTAAACATATGCAACGGAAATAAACAGAGATCAATCACACATTGCAAAATTAAATCACCCACAACAATTCTCCGTCATTTCATTACCTAGAATATCTGGGTTTTTTGACCCACAAAGATACAAGGAAAAATTCAAAAATGCAAAACCCCAGAACTTGTAACATAACTCCCTCGGAATGGATTTTGTCCAAGGTAACTCGGCCTCAAGGAAATTAGCCTTTGGATGAAATCAGCCTAGAGAACATGACCAAATCTATTTTTCCAACAACTTGACCTGCGCCTTCCTTGCATGCCAATGATGTGCACTAGGGAAAACTCGACTCTAGCAACTCGACTCTGCAATCTTTTCCTACTTGATCGTTCGGGATTCACACACACCCATGTTGATTTTTGGTAGCATCAAATGTGCTCTAAGTCTGAAATTTTGCATGGAGGCTTGGGCACATGTATTCCAAAGAACCCATAAAGTGTTTTGAGAAATTCCACCTAGAAACAATTTTATTAAAATAATTAATTATTTTTTATGGGACCCTAAGTCTGAACTTAGGAAAATAAAATAATTAATGGGTTTTAATCTAATTGTGGGTGTAACTTCTAAAAGAAGACGAGGATCAAGCATAAATGATCTTAGCCATTGATTAGCTTCTAGTTTGGGCCGTTGAATGTCAATGAGAAGATCATTTAAGGAGGCTTGAGGGTCATTTGGAGAACACACAGAGAGTTCAAAAGTTCTATTTTTTGAAGCAGAGCAGAGGAGCTGCCAGGAGATTTTCGATAGTGGGCTATAAGCAGGGATAGTTGGGTTGGAGTATCTTCTCCAGGACCCAGGATAAGCAGCAAAGGGAAGCAGAGAGACACTAGAAAGGTTGATGTTGGGGCAAATGCGCCCATGCAGAGCTTGATGCTGAGCTAGAAGGGCTCACGCAGAGACAATGCAGTCATCCAGAACAAAAGTCCGAGTTTTGCAGAGGAGCTAACATTTCTAAGCTTGGAGGGCTGGAAACTGCTCCAGAAGGCAAGACATTTCCCAGTTGAGCTGACACAGGGCCTACGTTGGGCCAACACAGAGATAGCCAAGGACATTTGGCTCAGTCACCGGAACAGCTGGGACTTGCCGTGTAGAGTGAGGTAATTTCACTAAGTTTTTCTGCCAATTTATTTTCTCTGTAATTGGATTCTCTGAAGGGCATCTAGAGTTGTATTCAGAATTACTGCATAATAGTAAATACGCTCAGAGCTGCTGTACCGATTTTCTTGCATTGGGTTTTTCTGGGGACATTTGTCCAAAAAATATTGTGTCACTTATGTAAATTTTTTCTCTATTGTTCTGTTCTTGTTTTGGGCATATTATTTAATTGGTGTACGCTGCAGTGTATTAGCTTTGAAATTTGTTGTAGGAAGCAGTAAATAATTTGTTTAAGAAATTAACAAATAGGAGAAGTTTAATCAATGCTATAGTAGTTGATTTGGGTGGGATTCTCGAATTTTCACAACACTTGCACTTCTTTCTTTCAACTGCACCATTTTGTTCTGGGTTATATGGTACGGTGGTCTCTTTCCTGATTCCAGCTTCTTTGCAGAAGTCAGTGAAATCTTTTGAAGTGAAGTCTCCTCTATTGTCAGATGTGAAAATTTTGATTTGCTTTCCAGTTTGTTTTTCTACCAAAGCTTTGAAGTCTTTGAAGATGTTAAATCTTTGAACGTGTAAATTGCTTGAATTTTTCTTTTCAAAAAGAAAATCCATGTCTTGCGAGAAAAATCTGTTGAGAAATCTAAGGGGCAACTAGATTAAGTGATTTCTCTTTTGTTGATAACTGCTTATGATATATTTTTACTTGATTAGCTTCTTCTTTCACTTCTTTATTATTAGTGTTCTCTTCATCAAACAACTACCAAACAATAAAGAACAATAAGACAAGAGGACAAAATATAGGCGATCAACCAGGGCCAAAACCTCTCCAACTGAGAGGAAAACCCAACATAATTCTTCTATTCTTATAGACCTTCAATTGATGAATTCCAAGACCTATGACCCTTGACCAAGACCCTCCAAGAGCAAGTCAAATCTTTTCTGCTTTCTAGCAAGTTCTGCAATTTCGATCCCCACTAGATTCTTCTGCAACTTTTACTTTGTTACCCACCATTTTGTGGGTGATGTCCCTAGGAGAAAATTTCTCTCCAAGATGGTTTTCGGCCAGCAGCCAACAACCCCTTGCAGCCACCAACTAGCTCGTTGTGCCATTTCTCCACTACCTGAGCCAACCATGTGTTCCCTCACCCATCTGCCATGATCATATGTTTGAAGGTGGGCCTCTCGAACCTAAAGGCATGCCTTGTCATTTGCTAATTGAGTATTGTGGTTTGCTTATCATGGACACTTCTAGGCATGGATTAATGGGGGGAATAAGGCGAATGAATGGGCTAGGTCTGTGCTCTTGTCCCCTAGACCCCTTTTTGGATGTTAACCTTGGATTCTAGTCCCGTGGGACCTCTTTTACTGACACTTCGGCTTTAGGGATGGTACTTCATGGGAAACCTTGATTTTGGTTGCGTGGTCCCGCTCCCTCATCCACATATAATGCCCCCTTTCCACTCATTATAACCCCATTCATCATTTCTCCCGCTTGGGTCCACATAGGATTGGCTTTCCCCTCCCTTTGCCCACACCTTGGGTTGAGCCTGGAATAATGTCTCAGAAGTTGATGCAGCTGAAAATAAAAGTAAAAGCATAATTGGCCACGTTCAACAGGAAAATGTAACACAAAATGCAAAAGTGAATACATGAGCTCTACCCCATCATTATGGTCATCACCCTGGTTTCTATAGGCCCTAGATGAACCTCCTTTATCATTTAGGAACCCATGATTGCACCAACCCCTGGTGGGCAATGAACCTCTCTACTTTAAAGGGGGTATCCACTGCCATATCTCACACATCATGCTCTTACCCCTTGAGCCCCGAGCAGTTAATTAAAGAAAAATCATAAAAAGACAAAATCCATATAAAGAAGGGTAGAAAAATCAAGGCCGGGGCACCTCATGTACCACGCTTGCTCTCTCCTATACATTATATACCCAAGTGTGAGCTTCCCTTTTAATAGCTACTCTTGTACCCCAGCATGTGGCTCAAGGCTACCCCTTTTCATTCCCTACTCCATTCATCTCTTTATCACATGCCACCACCTTTTAAAGGATGTATGTTGGACATATTATCCCCTTTATAAGTAGAAACCACCTAATGGGATACTTGAATAACTCCATTTGGAGCTTGGAGACATTAGCAGTAGCACATGCGAAAGCTCGTTATGGAAAGGCATACCATTATGAAGTCCCCACCTGTTGTCCATGGTTTGTAAGCTCTTTTACTCGATTTCCTTGATCACTTGTTGTACTGGAAGGCTAGGGGACGCATTGGATCTTATGCAGGACTGCAGGTGGTCTCCATCTTGGGTTTGGTCTCCCTATACGAGGTCCAAATCCTCTAGGGGGCTACATTGGCACATGTAGGGCATGTGTTGAGAGCCATGGGCCTCCACAGTAGTAGACAACACTCCATGGATCCCTTGAGATGTTCAAAGAGTGCTGGAGATTCACCCATTGGACAAGGAAGATGCACTTGGTTCACCTTTACCCAGCCAACCCCACAGTTGCACCATGCACTTGGCAGATGAACTAGGACTTGTATGTTGATATGGCATCACTTACACCATCAGCTGAGCCCTTACAGATGGTCTACAGTCATCTTCGGCTTACATGGAAACCCATGAGGTGACTTGTGTGCCCTCATAGCCATTGGGATGACCACGGGTTTATTATGTGGAGAATAAGGGGCCAACCCCTTTCCTCCTTACTTTTGGAAGTCCAATTCATCATTTTGGCACTTATGGACTTCTTCAGGCCCCTCAGAGAGCCCAACGACACACATTATTGATTATTCGACGTCTTGGAAGGCTTATTATTTTGTTTATGAGCTACTTTGGTGGGTTTATCACCAATAGATAGTTATTTGTAGATTATTTTAGTTGATGGGCTATTGTAGGCTCAAATTAGGTAATTCGAACTCATAACGAGTGTATAAATAGGAGAGACATGAATTCATTTTGTATCATCACTTGGATTGGATCATTCTCTCTCTTGAGAATTTCACACTTCTTTCTTGGAGGATGAGTTGGAGCATGGATGAATTTTGATGTTTGGATTTGATTTTCTTATCTTGGAGCTTCTTTATTGGAAAATGTATTGATGGTTGGATATATTCTCTTACATCTAAGTATGATATTGATACTATTTTCTTTTACTTTGTCACATACATTGATCATGGGATTTTCACTATTTTAGGGCTAATTGTTGCATGCAGTTACTGCTTCATTGTGGAATTATGTTTCTACATATCATATCTCTATGTATGGGTCATGTTTGTTGAACGAATTGTCCTAGAGATTGAAGTTATCTTGATAAGCCATCTTCATTTGCAAGCGAAGTATAAATGCTTTAAGGTCACTTTCTTTTTTGCCCTAACATTGGACGAAGTTGCCCCTAGAGCCTCCTTGAGCAAGAGATGAGATTCGTCTTCATAGTTCTCCCTGATTTCATATCCCCAAAAGGAATTAGGCATTGATCCACCATAAGGTGATCACCTTAAAACCTCTTTCTCAACCTTTTCCCCCTCTTTTCTAGGTCTGGCCACGTTGGGCCACTTAGGGCATCACTTTCCCGACAAAGTAGCCATATAAAAAGTTCAATCTCCTAGCCTCTATTGCGTTGGTGTGTCCAAAAGGTTTCCTCCAAATTTGAAGAAATTTCGATAGTGGGATTGTGAGATAACCCAAGCCTTAACTCTTAGATCAAACTTCGCCCTGGTGTTCCCTAAGCTAGTACCTCATAGGATCAATTTGACACCTCTAAGCGAAAGCTCTTGTTTTGATTCTTTGCCCTTGCTTGTTTGGGTTAAGATCATCATTGGTTGCTAAACTCCCTCCCCTTAACTTAGGCTGGGTCCACTTGGTCCTGTGTGGTCCCATACCTTTGAAAAGTTAATTCTTCAAGAACCATTTGGGAAACGAAGTTCAATAGTGATTTTAGGGATTGGGAAACTCCTTTACAAGGCATATTCCTTAAACCTAACCCTTGAATCCTCACCTCCTTCTAGAAAGCTTGGTATCTTGTTTGAAGAGCAAGCTAGCTCCATTCTTAACCTCCTTCTAGGAAAGGGATCATTAAGGTCACTTCACATCCATTTGTTGATTCATCCTTAACAAGTGACTTTCCATATACTGGGTCTCCTTGTTAATGAAGGTTGTCATTGATGTCAATATGGCAGTGTTTGTGATGGCAAATTCTTGTGATCATAATGTTGCCCATGAAGGATCCAAGGGTTGAATACAAACGTAATAGAAATAGTGGAACCAAGGAGGAAGGCTATCGGAAGCCGAGGAAAGCCAAAGAGTAAGAGGAAGAAGTCATTGAAAGCCAGCAAGAGAAGATAAGCAATTTATCGAAAGCAGTTTATAGGGAGGAGTTAAGATATTGGCGGTTCTATTATATTAAGTTATGTAAACACTACTCAAACCCCCGATTGCAATATAATGGAGTCAAGAAATGAACGATGGAGATTAAACCCAAGTGCTTGCAGAAGAAGAATGGCGGAGGAATAGATCTGGATCGTTAGATCGACAGATATGTTAGATCGACGATGATTAGCAACTGCAGGGGTAGGAAAGTACGGATTTCCTTGATCGTGGCTGAAGTCCCGCATTCAATCCTAGCCGTCGATCTCATATTCAACTCTTAGATCACAGTCAACTGTGGGGGTTAAGGCCGTTTTAATTCGTGTGCCAGTCGAAGTCCTGCAAACCATAGATTGTGATATAATACGCGGACCCGATAGCTCCATTAGAACATACCTTTCTGTAGTATCGCGTCCAGATATCGGGGAAGTTATGCAAATCATAAGAGTTGTCACCGTCAAACCGCCGATTGCGATAAGATTTGTGAACCCAACTGCCAATTGTGATAATATTGAGGACCCGATGGATTCATTAAAAACAATTCATTGAATATTGCATCCGCTCCATCAGAAGATAGAGCATGTGCACACTTGTAAAACCTCTGATTTTTATGAGGTTGTGATTGCAGGATTAAAGGAATGACTCTGATTCTCATGAAATTGCGATTGCGGGATTAAAGGTGACGAGGTGGCTTGTGGGACCTCCATGTGGGTATAGCAATTGTTATATGGTTTCTGTGAATAATCAAGTCTATGGATAAAAGACTCTCCGATATATATTTTTAATATACAAGTCGGCCTCCCTTCAATAGACGTGTCCTTTGGTCATTGGTGAAACTTGTATAAAAACGAGTTAAAATGCTTCAGTTCTGAGTATTTATCTCGGGCATAAAAATAGAGCATAAAGAAGTTCACAACTCGTGAACTTGAAGAGACGGAGGAAGGCGAAGGAATAGTAGAAAGAAAGCCGAAGGTCGAGCGAGCAAAAAAGGAAGCCAAAGGTCGAGCGAACGAAAGTGGAAGCCGAAGGTCAAGTGAGCGAAGAAGGAAGCCTAAAGGTCCAGCAGAAGAAAAAGGAAGCCAAAGGTCGAGCGAGCGAAAGTAGAAGCCGAAGGTCGAGCGAGCAAAGAAGGAAGCCGAAAGGTCCAGCGAAAGAAGAAGGACGCTGAAGGTCGAACATTTTGTTGACTAGGTTATTTATTGAAAAGCTCGGACCCGTGTTTGACAGTGATTGAGATAACAGTTCAACAGACGCTCTGCGAATCTAAGAAGATTATCTGAGTATGAACAGGGTTGTTTTTATTTGAACGCACAATATGAAACTGCAACAGTCACTCCTCTAAAGAAGTCACTCCTGAAGCAGTTAATCTTGAAGCAGTCACTCCTGAAGCATTTACCGTGACAGTGAGAATAAAGGCTTGAAACAGAGAGTTGTTTTTGTGCAGAGCTTAGTGCAATTCATTGTAGACACATTGAAGTTGTGTGAAGACTCTTGTAGATCATGATGGCTATTTGAAATCATCATGAGGTAACTTTGCAGACTCTCTTTGGGCAATATGAAGAATTGTGAAGACTCCTTCATATGAAGACAGGTTGTCATGGAGACTACAGTGAAGCTGTAGATTGACAAAACTCAGTGCCGAAGATTTTGGCAGCATAGAATTATTATCAAACATATCTAGACAATTTATAGCAGAGGGTTGGAGCCTTTGGGGTTGGTGCCTCAAAGTTGACAAGGTTGGAGCCTTGGAAGTCCAAGTCGGTGCTTGGCAAATACAGGTTGGAGCCTGGAAGATTGAGGATTGGTGTTCTCGGAGTTGGTGCTCCTAAACTCAAGGTTTGTGCCTTGGATAAGATAGGGTCGAAGCCCTAAAGGTTGGAGCCTCACTAAAGTCCAAGTTGGAGCTTGACAATAATTGTTGTACTCATTCATTTGTACTTGATTCAACTAATAAAAGCATTTATTCTAATCATTGTTCATTTTGTGCTCAAAATATAAGTGATCTAACTGGTAAAAGTAACAATTGAAAAGAAATACTGATTCACCCCCCTCTTAGTATTTCCAACAATTGGTATCAGAGCCAGCTTCTTCATATCAGCCTAACAGCTAGAAGAAGGATTCTTAGTCACAATGAGAAATCAAGAAGTGTCAGGGAGACTTCCTCTGTTCGATGGCACAAATTTTGGTTTTTGGCAAAAAAGAATGTCCTACTACTTAATGTCCCTTGGACCTGAAGTTTGGCATTCGGTTTTAAATGGGTACACAACTCCTTCCACTCTTCCAACAGATCAAGACGAAAGGAAAGCTTACATTGCAAATACAAAATCCTTAAATTCCATCACTAGTGGAATCACTGATTCTGAATTTACAAAAGTCATGAATTGTGACTCGGCCAAAGAAGTATGGGATAAGCTAGTTAGCTTATACAATGGGGACTCCAAAGTTGAGAATCCAAAGCTTCAAACTCATAGAAGACAATTTGAAAGTCTGAGAATGGATGATGAAGAAGATATTGGGAGAAAACATTGAATAAAGCACTATTGTTCAAAAGATCTTAAGATCTCTCCCAGACAGATTTGACTCCAAAGTAAGTGCTATAGAAGAAATGAAGGACCTAGATACTCTCAAGATGGATGGACTTCATGGAATCCTCATTGCCTATGAGATGAGAAAAGGAAGCCCAAGTTCCAAAGATGCAACATTCAAGGCCTCAAAATCAAAAAAGGGGAAAGAATGGAATACCAGTAGTGATGATTCCGATGTTGAATCTGAATTGGTGCATTTGTACAAAGACTAAAGAAAGGATCCAAGCTAAAAGGTAAGTACCCTCTTATTTGTTTCAAATGTGGAAGAATAGGTCATTATGCTGCAAAATGTCCTCTTAAGCATGATAGTGATGATGAGGAAAATTCTAAGAGGTTGGTATACAAAAAAAAGGGTTCAATAAGAAGAATTTCTTCTCTAAGCAAGATGAGTCTGATGAAGATGAATTTGTAGCCATCAAAACGAAATCAACTAATCATTTCCCTCATCGCAAAGGAGGTAATGATGTTATCCAAAATGGATCCAGAAAAACCCTCTAAGTCTTCAATACTTCAGAACTATCGCAGAAGATAAACCTTCAAGAATGGCAGAAAACACTATCGGGAGAGAAAAACATGAAGAAATGGTGAGAACAGAGCCTATCTGAGGCTAAAACAACATTGCACAGGAGCCGTCAGATCTGGCCGATCAATGGTCCAGATTCGATCGACATATTGCAATCGGAGGTGGCAAGCGGAGTCTATCAGAGGCTACCATATGAAAGTTGCAACAATGATCAGCGCGAGTCAATGAGGATCGTCGATCAAGTGCGCAGATCGATGGACCAGGTTAACTCGCAATATCGCATCGGCAAAATACAAGGGAGCACTTACCAAAGGCCTGGGGATTTTGCGATATGCGATTGCGTATATCGCATCACAATATCGTATCGGAGCGATACAAAGGAGCAGGGCCGATACAAATGCGACTTGCGATAGCTGGACTCGGCGGGGTTATGGATGAAATTTAATATATTTTGAGTTCCGGTAAAAGGGTTTCTCTATGTATTTTGCATTTTCGTTAAATAAACGAAATACAAAGGGTATGCGCCCGATACGATAAAGCCAGACCCGAAAGGGGTTATAAATGCAGCTGTATATTATTTGAAGTCCGCCCTAAGGCCATTCGTCAGGATTTTTAGTGTTTTAATGTATTTTGCAAATACAAAGGGAACCACGGCACATGGGCACTTGCGACTTGCGATAGCGATCAAAGGCGGACCCGATAGGTGTCTAGGGTGGATTCAATGATTTTTGAAGTCCGATAGAAAGAGTTTTTGCGGATTTTTCAGAGTTTTTAGTGTATTTCTCTGTGTAAATAGAGAACGAATATTTTGGGGATTTTGAATGCACCGATGGTCCCTTCCGTTGCAGAACAGGTGGCCACCTTCCCTGAAATCGTTGAACAAATGATTGTTCAACGCTCAGAGGGGATTTGAGCAGACAAAGGCCGGGAGCTAGAGAGCCCGAAAGGGAAAATGAACAAACAAGCGTCGATTGGCTTAAAAAGCCACTGAATGACAGAGACAGGGAGTAGTGTTGAGGAGTGTTGAGACAGAGAGAGAGAGGGAGAGTCTATGTACTCAGAAAGACTTGAGGGATTCAAGTAAACCTTGTTGTTTTGTTCTTGTTGTGTTGAGACTCAATTTGAGCTCACATTTGTAAAAACTCTGCTCTTGGAAACATAATAGAGAGGCCACCACTAAAAGCTAGACCATGGGACGTAGCCCAAGAGTTTTGGGTAAACTCCTTGATTATTTGCTGTGTTATGTGTGTGTGTGTTTGTTATGTTTCTCTAACTGCTCATTGTCTATATTATTCACAATCTTTTCGATCTGTTGCACTCAGATATTTATTTACAGAGCAAGTGGTATTAGAGATTTTGGCTTTTGGTTTTGTTAAGGTTAGACAAGCTTGTGCTAGATTTTTGAATGTTAACTAGGTCAAAGCTCAAACTAGGAGAAGGAGAACTTGTTGAGGCTAATCCAGAGATAGGGAGAGTCTATTCTCAAGAGGAGAATGGCAGAAGAAACTCCACGAGAATCAAAAGCCCAATTCATGGAAAGTTTTATGGCCATGCGAGCCTTGGTGGAAGAGATGTATCGGGAGTTTAAGAAAGTTCGAGGTGAAAGCACTTCAACACCTCAACCAGATAAAGGAGCAGAGAAACCTCTTCTAGTTGCCCATCTAGAAGGCAAAGGAAAAGGAGAGAGGCCTTCTCCACCATCTACTCCATCATCACCTTCACCATCCTCATCATCTTCTTCACATAAAGCAAGCCTTGATAAGAAAAAGAAGAAAACTTCTTTGATTAAAGTAGATGTAAAGTTTGATTTGCCAATTTATGATGGAGAATTAAATGCAGAAAAGCTAGATAATTGGATTAGACAGATTGATGTATATTGCAGGGTGCGAAACATTGATTCAGAAAGGAGAAAGATTCAGCTGGCTAGCCTTCGCCTTGGAGGAACTACACTAGTGTGGTGGGAAGGCAAGACACAAGCTGATCTGAAGAGACATGGTAAAATTCTCTCTACCTGGAATGAATTTGTTTCTGCCATCAAAAAACAATTCTATCCTCTAGCTTATATGCAGCAAGCAATGATGAGTTGGCAAACTCTTCGCCAATTAAAGGGCCAAAGTGTACAAAGTTATACTCTGGAATTTAGAAAAAGAGTTTTAACTCTAGACATATCTCTAGACTTACCTGAAACTTTGTTAACGTATATAGGTGGTCTGCATAGTTATTTGAAGCACACCATTCTCATGTTTAATCCCACTAGCCTAGATGATGTATCAGTTCAGGCTACACATCTAGAAGCTAGAGGTAAGAATGTGAACCCAGAGGTTGGGGAATCATCAAAACCCTCTGCAAGCAAGAACAAGGAAAAGAAGAAGCTGAAATGGAAGGAGAGGAAGACAAACACTGTACAGAAAGACAAACCTTCATGCACTCATTGCAAGAAGGATGGACACGATGATGCACACTGCTGGTCTTTGCATCCGAAGTGGAAACCTAAGAAGTTCGGTGGTAAGAAGAAGAAGACTGTTGTTGCTATTCAGAAAGACTTGGGGTCAGACTCAGGTGATGAAACAACAGTCACAACCACATGTATAAAAGGTAAAAATTCTGAAGCATCTACAAGTAATTCTGCACAATCTATGAAGATAATGAGAGGAAAAGGCACGAGCTTTTTCATATTAGAGTTATTTCCAAGCACCAAAAGATTGATACTCTATTTGATCGTGGATCACAAGCAAACTTGATTTTTGAAACAATTGTAAAGAAGCTGGGATTACTAACAACACCTCACAAGAAGCCATATCCATTAGGTTGGGTATGTGATAAAGCAAAGCTACAAGTGACAAGACAATGTAAACTTAGGTTTGCTATTGAGTCAACATTTGTAGATGAGGTTGAGTTAGATGTAGTTCCCTTGGATATATGTGGTATTGTTTTAGGAAGTCCTTACTTGTATGATAGAAAAGCCATTTTCTATAGCGCTGAAAATAAGTATCAACTCACTAAAGATGGAATAGAATATATTGTAAGAGCTTATAAACTCAAAAATAACTATTCTCTCATAAACTCAGGGCAGATGAAAAGAATTGTAAATTCATGCAAACATTTTTTACTAATGGTTGTAAAGGAAAAGAACCCTGATAAAACCAATGTATTTGAAGGTTGTGATGCTAAACAGAAGGCTGATTTAATTAAAGTTGTTTCAGAATATGATATCCTATTTCAAGAACCTAAAGGTTTGCCACTCAAAAGGGAAATAGTACATGATATTCATTTGCAGCAAGATGCTCCATTACCTAACATCAGAATGTACAGGTTATCCGCTTTAGAGAATGCAGAGATCAAGAAGCAGGGACATGAGCTGCTCGATAAAGGGTTCATAAGACCAAGCACATCACTATGTGGATCTCCAATCGTACTGGTGAGAAAGAAAGATGGTTCATGGAGGATGTGCATTGATTATAGAGTGCTGAATAAAATAACGATCAAGAATTGTTATCTTGTTCCTCGCATTGATGATCTATTAGATCAGTTGAAAGAAGCAGTTTATTTTTCCAAGTTAGACTTGCGTAGTGGTTATCATCAGGTCAGAGTTGTAGAACAAGATGCATGGAACACTGCTTTCAAGACAAAGCAAGGGTTGTATAAATGGCTGATTATGCCTTTTGGCTTAACTAATGCTTCTGCCACTTTCTTGATATTTATGAATGATGTACTCAGACCTTTTATTCATGATTTTGTAATTGTATATTTAGATGACATTCTTGTTTTCAGTAAAACACGGGAAGAACATTTGAAGCTTGTAAAGCAGACTTTAGATGTTTTGAAAAGAGAAAATTTCTATGTGAAGCTATCAAAATGTGAATTTGGCAAAACATCTTTAAATTATTTGGTTCATATTGTAGGGGGTGGTGAATTGAAGATAGATCCTTCTAAGGTTGAAGTCATTGTGAACTGGCCTAAACCCAAATCTGCTATAGAAGTTAGGAGTTTCCTAGGAGCAGCACAATATTGGAGAAAGTTTATTGCTAACTTTTCCTTGATTGCAGCTCCCTTACATGCTTTAACAGGATTGAACAAGGTGTTTCAGTGGGGAGGAAAACTGCAGAAAGCCTTCGACACCTTAAAAGAAAAAAATAGTACAACACCAGTACTAGCACTGCCAGATCTTCAACAATCATTTGAGATTGAAATAGATGCCAGTGACTATGCGATGGGAGTAGTGTTGATGCAACACGGTAAACCCATATGTTATCATTCTGAGACATTTACTTCTGCAGTAGTTAATTATCCCACATATGATAAAGAATTGTATGCATTAGTACAAAGTGAAAAAGTGGAAACATTACCTAATAGGTAAGGAAACAATCGTACATACAGATCATCAACCACTTCAATATTTGCACTCACAAACTAAATTGCAATAATCAAGACATTATAGGTGGATGGGTTTTCTACAGCAATTTCATCTTGTCATCAGATATAAGAAAGGCATACACAATAAGGTTGCAAATATGCTATCAAGACCAATTATAAATGCATCTACTATACTTGAGCATAACTTAGTAATGCATGAAAGCTACATTGAACAATATGCTCAAGATGTAGATTTTAAAGATGTATATGCAACTTTAAGTCATGGTAAACAAGTAGAAGAATTGGATTATTATGTTAACGACCAACTCTTATATCATTTGGGAAAGTTACGCATTCCACAAACTGAAAGAGTTAACATAATCCGAGAAGCACATACTTCTCTAATATCAGGTCACTTTGGTGTAAGTAAAACAGTTACACAATTGCAAAGGTTCTGTTATTGGCCAAGAATGCATGAAACCGTTTCTGGATATATTAAAGGGTGTACTATGTGTGCTAAAAGCAAGCCCATCCTTGGGAAAGTGTTTCCATGGACTTTGTTGGGGGATTGCCAAAATCTAGAAAAGGTCATGATTATTTATATGTTATTGTGGATAGTTTCAACAAAATGTGTATTCTGATACCTTGTAACAAGCAGGTTACAACTGAACAAACAACAAAGTTGTTCTTTCAGCATGTATCGGTTCATTTTGGGTTACCCACTTCTATTGTATCTGATCGAGATTCCCGATTTGTTGGGAAGTTTTGGTCAAGTCTATGGGAGTTGATGGACACCAGATTGAAGAAGAGCACAACATTTCATCCACAAACAGGTGATCAAACAGAGGTGGTCAATAGGACAGTGATCTAGTTGCTCAGAGGCTATTGCAGCAAGCATCCCAAGCTTTGGGATGAACATTTGTGTTATGTGCAACATGCTTACAACCATGCCAAGCACTCTTCTACCTAGAGATCTCCTTTTGAGACTTGTTTTGGTTTTACGCCTAAGTCTCCCTTGGATTTTGTCTTTGGAAAAGACATAGCAGTTGATGGACACAATGATGTGGACAAAGCAACCAAGTTCATTGAACAAATCCAAGAAATTCACCAGGCAGTGCAGAAACAGCTGGAAAGAAGCCAGGCCAAGTACAAGGCAAGGCATGATAAGCATCGAATTGAGCATAGCTTCCAAGTTGACGATCAAGTCTGGCTGTACATCAACAAAGACAGAATGCAAGGTGAAGGTAAGAAGCTGAAGCCAATAAGGTATGGGCCTTTCAAGATATTTGAGAAATTGGAGAAAACGCTTTTCGCCTTGATTTGCCAGCTTATATGCATATCTATTCAGTCATTAATGCAGAGAAGTTGAGGCTGTATGAATCTTCATTGATTGAAGATCCCGAAGAGCAAAGTCAGCTGCCTTCTTTTGATGATCTATTGCCTGAATATCTCAATGAGTTGCAGGAAGACACAATTTTGGACAAGAAGGTGAGAACTACGCGTAGAGGCGATGTTGAGTACCTGAGAATCGGGCTCAAAGGTTCAAAACCAAGCACTGCACGATGGATAGAGATTGGACAAGTGAGGAAGCTGTATCCTCACTTGATCAATGCTTAAAAAACCAACTTTTGGTGGTCCAAAAGCTTTTCAGTGGGAAGGCGTGATCTAAAATGGATCCAAAAAAACCCTCTAAGTCTTCAATTCTTAAGAACTATCGCAGAAGATAAACCTTTGAGAATGGTGGAAAACACTATCGGGAGAGAAAAACATGAAGAAATGGTGAGAATAGAGCCTATCGGAGGCTAAAACAACATTGCATAGGAGCCATTGGATCTGGCCGATCAACGGTCCAGATCATATCGAGATATCGCAATCGGAGGTGGCAAGCGGAGTCTATTGGAGGCTACCATATGAAAGTTGCGACAACAATCAATGTGAGTCAACGAGGACCGTCGATCAAGCGCGCAAATCGACGACCCAGGTTAACTCACAATATCGCATCGACAAAATACAAGGGAGTGCTTACCAAAGGCCCGGGGACTTTGCGATACGCGATTGCGATATATCGCATCGGAGCGATACAAAGGAGCGGGGCCGATACAAATGCGACTTGCGATAGTCGGACCCGACGGGGTTATGGATGAAATTTATATATTTTGAGTTTCGATAAAAGGGTTTTTCTATGTATTTCGCATTTTCGTTAAATAAACGAAATACAAAAGGTACACGCCCAATGCGATAACGCTGGACCTGAAAGGGTTTATAAATGTAGCTGTATATTATTTGAAGTCTGCCATAAAGCCATTCGTCGAGATTTTCAGTGTTTTAATGTATTTTGCAAATACAAAGGGAACCACGGCACATGGGCACTTGCGACCTGCGATAACGATCAAAGGCGGACCTGATAGGAGTCTAATGCGAATTCAATGATTTTTGAAGTTCCATAGAAAGAGCTTTTGCTGGTTTTTTAGAGTTTTTAGTGTATTTCTTTGTGTAAACAGAGAACCACTTTTTTGGGGATTTCGAATGCACCGATGGTCTCTTCCGTTGCAGAACAGGTGGCCACCTTTCCTGAATACGTTTAACAAATGATTGTTTAACGCTCAGAGGGGATTTGAGTGGACAGAGGCCAGGAGCCAGAGAGTCCGAAAGGGAAAATGAACAGACAAGTGCCGATTGGCTTAAAAAGCCACTGAATGACAAAGATAGGGGGCA
The DNA here is from genome assembly GCA_000404065.3 of Pinus taeda. NCBI lineage: Eukaryota > Viridiplantae > Streptophyta > Pinopsida > Pinales > Pinaceae > Pinus > Pinus taeda. The sequence goes on along the minus strand of APFE030295672.1, from coordinate 123,430 downwards.
GTGCTGAGGAGTGCTGAGACAGACAGAAAACAGATACAGAGAGCGAGAGGGAGAGTCTGTGTACTCAGAAAGACTTTAGGGATTCAAGTAAACCCTATTGTTTTGTTCGTGTTGTGTTGAGACTCAATTTGAGCTCACATTTGTAAAAACTCTACTCTTGAAGACATAATAGAGAGGCCACCACTGAAAGTTGGACTAGGAGACGTTGCCCAAGAGTTTTGGGTGAACTCCTTGATTATTTGCTGTGTTATGTGTGTGTGTCTGTTATGTTTCTCTAACTGCTCATTGCCTATATTATTCGCAATCTTTTCGATCCGTTGCACTAAGTAATATAGGCAAATCTTGCACGAGTCTGTAATACCTTAATATTAATCTAAGATCTTTATTTATAGAGCATGATGAATTAGATGAAGAAAATGACTATGATGGAAGCCAAGAAATATTATTCATGGCATTCACAAATGATGATGATTTAGGTCTAGAAGGAAATGTAGATGAATTGTTAATGAGTACTATTGAAGAAAATGAGAAATTACAAAATAAATCATTTCTCTCAAGGTAGAAAAGGAGGAAGCAAAAAGAAGGGAAGACCTCTTCAAAAATAAGTTAAAAGAAAAAGAAGAAATTTGGGAAGAACGTGACGCTGAAATAGTATCTCTGAGGAAGGAATTGGAGCAAGTGAAAAAGGGTTGGGAAAGCTCTCAAATACTTGACATTATCCTAAATGCTCAAAAACCTCAACATGACAAATCTGGGATAGGTTTTAAAGGAGAATCATCAAGTACTAAGATTAATGCGAAAATCTATGCCGACATACTTTCGAGCAACCCAAAAGTAGAAAGATTATCTCATCAAAGGCCCATCTCAAATCCAAATAATGAAGAGAGAGTAACTCCAAGGAAGAATGTTGATTCAAATCATGGTTATTACAACATGTACAAAACTACCCTTTTTGGGCATTGTTTTTATTGTAAAAATTTTGGTCATCAACCTAAACATTGCATGGCTCGTAAGAATGAAACACCAAAATTGAAGAATCAAACAAACAAACCATATGGTCTCAAAGGGCAAGGACAAATCAAGATCTACAACTCTTTTGATCCCTGGGCCAAATTTGATCCAATTTGCGCATTATGTAATGATAATGGACATAATGAACAAAATTGCCCCCTCAAAAGAAGAGAAGCAAAAAATGAGAATCCCAACATGGATGAATGTGGTCTAGCTCTATGTGCTCATAGTGATGAAAATCATTGGTTTGTGGATAGTGGGTGCTCCAGACATATGATAGGGGACAAAAGGAAGTTTGTCTCATTGAACAAAAAGGAAGGAAATGTATCCTTTGGAAGTGGATCTGCCAAAATTGCTGGAAAAGGAACTTTTACCCTTATTAATGGAAAAAGAAAGGCTCAAAATGCTTTGCTAGTAGACGGGCTCAAACACAATCTTTTGAGTGTTAGCCAAATCTGTGATCAAGGACATAATGTTGTTTTTAGCACTAAAGATTGTGAAATAAGGAACTCTTCCTCAGGGGAACTTGTGGCGAAAGGAGTTAGGAACCTCAGATAACGTCTACATTCTGAACAAAATTCAAGAAGATAAATGTTACTTAAGTCAAATAGATGAAAGTTGGCTATGACACAAGCGACTTGGACATACAAGTTTTGATAACTTGATTAATATCAGCAAGATTAATGCAGTACAAGGCATCCCAAAGTTATTCAAGCCAAATCAAGGATTATGTGGTCCATGGCAACATGGAAAGCAAACTAGAACCAGCTACAAGACCAAGGAGTTCTCTACATCAAAACCTTTGGAGATCATCCATGCTGATTTATGTGGACCAACTAGAACTCCGGCACTCCAAGGAGAAAAGTACTTTGCTTTATTTGTTGATGACTATACTAGAATGATGTGGGTATATTTCATAAAATATAAATCTAAGGCATTTGAATGTTTTAAGAATCTTAAATCTCTTGTAGAAAATGAAAAGGATTCTAAGATTAAATGTCTTAGAACGGATAGAGGGGGAGAATTCACATCAAAAGAATTTGATGAATTCTGTAAAGTACATGGAATCGAAAGAGAACTCTCTGCTACTAGAGCACCCAAGCAAAATGGGGTAGTTGAAAGAAGAAACCGAACTGTTCAAGAAATGGCAAGAACAATGTTAATAGCAGCTGACTTGCAACCAAAATTCTGGAAAGAAGCAATCGGGACAACTGTTTATACCTTGAATCGAACTCAACTAAGACCAAATAATGAGAAGACTCCTTATGAATTATGGAAAGGAAGACCTTCAGTAAAATACTTCAAGATTTTTGGAAGCAAGTGCCTCATAAAAAACAATGATGACTCACTAGGAAAATTTGATTCTCGGGTTGACGAAGGAATATTCCTTGGATATTCTACAAGGAGCAAAGCCTACAAGTGCTACAATAATCGACTATGGAAAATAGTGGAAAGCATTGATGTGAAGATTGATGAAGACCTTCCAGAAAAAGAAATTGCAGATCATAAAGTTGACCCTCTCATTGAAGAAAACAAAGAAAAACTTGAAAAAGAGGAAAAAGATCAAGAAAAGCACAAGGAAAAAGGACCATCTCAAACCCCTTCAAAGGTGAAGTTTCTCCAAAAACATCACCCAGAAGAGCAGATTATTGGCAATATAGATGAAGGGATGCAAACCCGAAGAAGGATGAAAAGTACACCAAAGAAAAATGATGTTGCTCTTCTATCTATGATAGAACCAGAAACATTTACTCAAGCAAGTAAGGATCCTCATTCGGTAAAAGCCATGGAAGAAGAAATGTCTCAAATCGAGAAGAATGAGGCATGGCAGTTGGTACCTCATCCAAAGGATAAAAATATATTTGGAACCAAGTGGGAGTTCAAAAACAAAGTGAATGAAGATGGACAAATCATCATAAATAAGGAAAGGCTTGTTTGTAAAGGTTATTCACAAATTGAAGGAATCGACTTTGAAGAAACCTTTGCACCAGTAGCTCGTATGGAAGCTATAAGGATGTTCTTGGCATTTTCTTGCTCAAATGGATTCAAAATTTATCAAATGGACGTAAAATCAACATTTCTTAATGGGGAACTCAAGGAAGAAGTCTACATGGAGCAACCAGAAGGGTTTAATCTAGCGGAAGGAAAAGATTTTCTTTTGTAAGTTGAAAAAGGAATTATATGGGTTGAAACAAGCTCCTAGGGCTTGGTACGCAAGATTGGATCACTATCTACAACAACAAGGCTTCAAGAAGGGGCTGGGAGGAAGTAATCTCTACATGAAGATGGATGAGGATAAGTTAGTAGTCACTCTTGTCTATGTTGATGATCTGATCTTTGCTAGTAATAATGATGAGATGAGCCATGAGTTTGCTCAAAATATGTCAAAAGAGTTCGAAATGTCGATGATGGGAGAGTTATCTTACTTCCTTGGACTACAAGTATCTCAAACCACGATAGGCATGTTCATATCTCAAGCAAAATATCTTAAAGACATGCTTAAAGTATATGGGATGGAACACTGTGCACCCATGAGCACACCTATGACCAGAGATTGCAAATTAAGCAAAGATGATGACTCTCCTCTGGTAGATGCAACTCATTACAGGTCAATAATTGGAGCCCTCCTATACTTAACTGCTACGAGACCTGGCATTATGCAAGTAGTAGGAATGGTGGGAAGATTTCAATCAACTCCTAAACAATCCCATTTGTTGGCTGTAAAAAGAATTCTCAGATACTTGAAAGGAACTCCTGATTTTGGTCTTAGGTACCCTAAGAGCTCAACTCTTATAGTGACTGCATAAACCAATGCTGATTGGGCCGGAAGTGTCGATGATCAAAACAATAGTAGTGGAAATGCATCCTTCCTGGGAGATTGTTTAGTATCTTGGCTCAACAAAAAACAAACATCCATATCACTATCTACAGCTGAAGCCGAGTATATAGCTGCTGCAGATTGTTGTACTCAAATATTATGGATGAAGGAAGCTCTGAAAGATGTCAACATAGGTACCAATCAACCAATCACCATTTATTGTGATAACACAAGTGCTATCAGTCTCAACAAAAATCCAATGATGCACTCAAAGACCAAACATATACCAATCAAGTATCATTTCCTTCGTGAACAAGTCGCTGAACAAAACATCAACTTCGAATATATCAATACTAAGGAGCAGACCGCTGATATTTTCACAAAACCTCTTCCTCGAGACGCATTTGAACATATTCGCCAACAGATGGGGGTTATTTCTCAGCATCACATTAAGTTGATTTATAAAGATGTTGCATGATAGGGGGAGCAGTTCAACAGGGGGAGTTCTTGTGCACCTTTCTTTTTGCCATTGATGTCAAAGGGGGTGTTGACCACTGCGTGTCAACTACCCATAGCAGTACACCCCCTTTTCTTCGCAAAAGGGATAACGCTTGATCGACATGTCCATGCCATTCGACAGTCATCATCCACTGGATCATATTAAATTGTAAACCCAGTTTGTATGTTGAATTGTAAATAATCTTAGCAGAGTTGAGTCATGTATGTAAATTGCCTAGGTGGACCTAATTTTCTAGTGATAATCTACGTTTCGGAAGGTTTTTCGTCTCACCGATCCATGATCGGCAGAGTTTTCCTTCAACATGACCCCAAAGCCGGAATGAATTTTGTCATTAGAGTCTTAGGAGAATCCTAGTGTATTAATTTGTTAGATTATGTTTGGTCGCAGAACTGGGTGGTCTATGAGGGTCTATGTCAAAGGGCTTTTCCCCCTTGAGATATAAAATTGTAAAATTCATGATGTAAAGTGTCTTGAGGGTTAGAAAATGTTTTAATCCCCTCATAAGTCCTAAGTCCTA
>APFE030295672.1:99009-118321 GCA_000404065.3 Pinus taeda | reverse complement strand
TAAATGCAGAATTTCAATTTTTTAATGCATTAAAAATTCGACGGATGAGATTAAGAGATATCTTGATCCTCATTGACGGTCGAGATCATTTTGACGTGAATCACTCGAACTAGCCGCTGGGAAATTTTCCTTTAAATAGGGTGCTAGGGGTCATTTGAGATCATTGGATCTGTGAGTTTTGTGCTGAAAAAGCTTTCTTGTAAACTTTTTCTGGTGCTAATAAAGAAAGACTTTGGGGTTGAAATCTTGTTGGTGTTACTCTTTGGAAGTGCTGTGAGCTATTTTATTTTCTGCATATTTGATTTTCAGCCATTAGTAACAACTTATTGTAGAGTATTGTTGAACATAGGTATCTTGTTCACTTGCTAGGGTTTGAATGGTATTAGAATTTCTGAAGTAATGGCAAGTATCTCCATTGCATTTGAAATCTAGTACTGTTTTTTCTCTCTTTATTGATGGTTGAAGTGAGCTGTGCAGGAAACCCTTATTGAAGAAGATCAGTGGGCATTTGGGGAAGTTCTCGGCTGAACCAGCCAATTCTCGCAAGCATTTTTTTGCAGAGCCCAGCTAGTCTCGATCCTGGGTTTATTATTTAAGTTTGTTTTCTGATTTGCATGAGAGATTTCTGAAGGATTTCATAATAAATCTGGAATTTTGATAACATTACTGTTGATTATTGATAAATCTGGCTGTTTAAGAGTCAAAAGCTGTAAATGCTGATCTAGGGTTTTGATTTTGTTTTATGCATATATTATTTTAGGTTTTCCTTTCTTTTGCAGATTGCAGGTATAGGGTTTTGAGAAACATTTTCAGGGCTGTTCCTTCTTTATCATCGTTTCCCTGCCATCAATCTTTTGTCAAAGCTGTGAGAAAAAGTCCTGTTGCCATCACACCTGCTGTTTTAGGCCAACTTTCATTCCGTTACCACGCAACAACAAGCTTCCTCTGCTCATCAACCCATCCGCTGCCATCTCTGCGTTGATGCCACGCTCAGCTCTTTGGGTTCTCACCTGCAAAATACATTGAAATCGCACAGCTACCTCTGGACGCCAGCTACCTCTCCACGCTGCCAGAACCATTACGCAGCTCATCAGCAACTGTTGCCCAGGCATTCTGCGTCCACTTCCCTCTCCTCATCAATCCTGTCCTTCTGATCGGCGTCCATCACCTCTACGAATTCGTTGTTACCTACACCTCTACGTGGTCTCAGCGCTATTGTCCATCCCTGCGTGCATTTCTCCTTCACACGCTGTTGTATCTTTCTTTCATTCTGCGTCCAACCCTTCTCTCTGTCGACCACATCCGCCTGCTCATTTACTTCATTTTCTGTGCTGTCTATACTCCCGTGGCCCCATTCTTCCGTCATCTCGTTCCCATTGTTCAACGCCATCACCTGCAACCACATTTTTTGTAATAGGTGTGCCATTCACTGCCTGCATACCGCACGCAGTCAGCTCCGTCTCCATTCCGCCTGCTATTCAACCTGCCAGAGAAAAAAAAAAAAGAAAAAAAAAAGAAAAAAAAAGGAAAAAAAAAAGAAAAGAAAAAAAGAAAAAAAAGAAAAAAAAACACGCAACAGTCTCAACGATAAAACACGCAGTCAGCTTCGGTCCCTTCCTCTCCAAACGCTACTCCTTTCGGCCGTGGAAATCCGCAGAGCCTGCTACGCAAAAGAAAATTCAATTTTTTGGTGTGCTGCATTTGATTTAATGATTCATGTATAAGGGTTAAGGTAACGTATATTTTTTTTTATATAGTTTTGTTTGGTTAGTTTTAGTTATAGATTCATTTCGTTTTAGATATCAATTCTTTTTTAGGGACTTTTAAAACTTAGTTAAATTTTTAGTTTTAACTTTAGATTCATTTAAATTGGTTTAGGTTTTCATTTAAATAAAAAAAAGAGTTTCCTTTCCAATTCGTTTGAGATAGGGATTTTTAATCAAGATTTAATTAGACTTTACTAAGTTAGACTTTAGCTTTTTTTTGAGGCTTTAGTTAGGGTTTATTTTTAGATTTAAAGCTTCAGTTTTAGATATAGATTTTAGAGTTTTGTTTTTAGTTCTATTTTAGATTTTTAAATTTTAACTTTAGTTTAAAAAAAAAAAAATATCATAAAAAATAAAATAAAAAAAATTAAATAAATAAATAAATAAATAATTTTTAGGCCCTTTTTTATTTTTGTTCTATAGTTTAGGTTTTAGATTTAAAAATTTCATTTAGTTAGCTTAATTTAGTTTTATCTGAAAAACATAAAAATATTTTGGAGATTTTTTTTTGCCAATTTCAATCTTGGCTCAGGAATTTCTTAGGCTTTATCTTTTCTGCTGAGGCTAAAATTTTGATGTGGGAATGAATGTTTAACATGCTTTAACGTTCATCTGAAGATTTACTACATGAATGTGATTTCTGGTTAACTTTTTACGTGGTTGTTTATCGAACTTTATCTTTCAAAATTTCAATTGCTGGAATGTCATTGAGCATTTATTGATTATCTCGCATGTGGTAAAAGTTAATCTTTGTTGTTTGATGGTAAAACGATTGTTAATGAGTTCATATCTTTGCAGCATTTGATAAATAATCGTTTAGTCATTTATTTTATAAGGCACTGGTCTGTAAATTTATTAAAATCAATTTAGTGCCGGTTCCCCTTCGTGTCTCCCAACCCAACTGATTCATAGTTGGTCATCCATTTTCGTATAGGGCCTACCCCCCTTAGCCGCGGGATACAGGCTTAAACGGAGAGATCGGGGATCAAGGTGACAGCCCCTGGTCTGAGCGTTGTCGTGACAATCTGTGCGACAACAGGGGGAGAGAAGAAGAATATTGCCATCAATGACAAAGGGGGAGATTATTAATCAAGGTTGTCATTGATGTCAATATGGCAGTGTTTGTGATGGCAAATTCTTGTGACCATAATGTTACCCATGAAGAAATACAGACGTAATAGAAATAGTGGAACCAAGGAGGAAGGCTATCGGAAGTCGAGGAAAGCCAAAGAGTAAGAGGAAGAAGTCCTTGAAAGCCAGCAAGAGAAGAGAAGCAGTTTATAGGGATGAGTTAAGATATCGACGCTTTATCAGAGAAATTATATTGTCACGTCATCGGTGGTTCTATTATATTAAGTTATATAAACACTGCTCAAACCCCCAATTGCAATATAATGGAGTCAAGAAATGAATGGCGGAGATCAAACCCAAGTGCTTGCGAAAGAAGAATGGTGGAGGAATAGATTTGGATAGTCAGATTGACAGATCTGTTAGATCGACGGTGATTAGCAAATGCGGGGGTAGGAAAGTACAGATTTCCTTTATCGTGGCTGAAGTCTTGCACTCAGTCCTAGCCGTCGATCTCATATTCAACTTTTAGATCACAATCAACTGCGGGGGTTAAGGCCGTTTTAATCCGTGTGCCAGTCAAAGTTCCACAAACCATAAGTTGCGATATAATACGTGGACCCGATATCTCCATTAGAACATACCTTTATGTAGTATCGCGTCTAGATATCGGGGAAGTTACGCAAATCATAAGAGTTGTCACTGTCGGACCGCCGATTGCGATAAGACTTGTGAAGCCAACTGCCAATTGCGATAATATTGTGGACCCGGTGGATCAATTAAAAACAGTTCATTGGATATCGCATCCGCTCCATTGGAAGATAGAGCATGTGCACACTTGTAAAACCTCTAATTTTTATGAAGTTGCGATTGCGAGATTAAAGGAATGACTCTGATTCTCATGAAATTGCGATTGTGGGATTAAAGGTGATGACGTGGCATGTGGGACCTCCATGTGGGTATAGCAACTCTTATATGGTTTCTGTGAATAATCAAGTGTATGGATAAAAGACTCTCCGATATATATTTTTAATATACAAGTCGACCTCCCTCCAATAGACGTGCCCTTTGGTCATTGGTGAAACTCGTATGAAAATGAGTTAAAATGCTTCAGTTCTGAGTATCTTCTCGGGCATAAAAATAGAGCATAAAGAAGTTCACAACTCGTGAACTTGAAGAGATAGAGGAAGGCGAAGGAACAGTAGAAAGAATGCCGAAGGTCGAGCGAGCAAAAAAGGAAGCCAAAGGTCGAGCAAACGAAAGTGGAAGTCGAAGTTCGAGCGAGCGAAGAAGGACTCCGAAAGGTCCAGCAGAAGAAAAAGGAAGCCAAAGGTCGAGCGAACAAAAGTGGAAGCCGAAGGTCAAGCGAGCGAAGAAGGAAGCCGAAAGGTCCTGCGGAAGAAGAAGGAAGCTGAAGGTCGAACATTCTGTTGACTGGGTTATTTATTGAAATGCTCGGACCAGTGTTTGACAGTGATTGAGATAATAGTTCAAAGGACGCTCTGCGGATCTAAGAAGATTATCTTAGTATGAACAGGGTTGTTTTTATTTGAGCGCACAATATGAAACCGCGACAGTCACTCTAAAGAAGTCACTCCTGAAGCAGTTAATCCTGAAGCAGTTACTCTTGAAGCATTTACCGTGACAGTGAGAACAAAGGCTTGAAACAGAGAGTTGTTTTTGTGCAAAGCTTAGTGCAGTTCATTGTAGACACATTGAAGTTGTGTGAAGACTCTTGTAGATCATGATGGCTATTTGAAATCATCATGAGGTAACTTTGCAGACTCTGTTTGGGCAATATGAAGAATTGTGAAGACTCCTACATATGAAGACAGGTTGTCATGGAGACTATAGTGAAGCTGTAGATTGATAGAACTCAGTGAAAGAGATTTTGGGAGCAGAGAATTATTATCAAATATATCTAGACAATTTATAGCAGAGGGTTGGAGCCTTTGGGGTTGGTGCCTCAGAATTGGAAGGATTGGAGTCCTTGAGGTTGGTGCCTCAAAATTGACAAGGTTGGAGCCTTGGAAGTCCAAGTCGGTGCTTGGAAAATACAGGTTGGAGCTTGGAAGATTAAGGATTGGTGTCCTTGGAGTTGGTGCTCCTAAACTCAAGGTTGGTGCCTTGGATAAGATAGGGTCGAAGCCCTAGAGGTCAGAGCTTCACTAAAGTCCAAGTTGGAGCTTGGCAACAATTATTGTACTCATTCATTTGTACTTGATTCAATTAATAAAAGCATTCATTCTTATCATTGTTCATTTTGTGTTCTAAATATAAGTGATCTAACTAGTAAAAGTAACAATTGAAAAGAAATACTGATTCACCCCCCTCTTTGTATTTCCAACACTCCCATCGGTGAAAGTCCATAAAGAGTTGGGAGTCTTAGCTTAGGTGATAGTGGGCTAAGTCTCCATTGTTGCCCTTGATCTAGCAGTTGTCCTTTTAGGAGTCCCATTTAGGCCCCCTGCTAGTTTGAGCGGTAACAAACCTCCTAGCAGATTCTTCTGTAACTTTGACTTGCCCAACAAATTCTTCTGCAACTTCGACTTGCCCAACAAATTCTTCTGCATAAACCCTAGCCTTTGCATGGGTGGAAAATAATGGTAAGTTCTTCCTTTCCTCTTCGACTGAGTTGATTCTCTCTCCTAGAGAACTCGACTAGCAAAGTGACCTTGATGATGCCTTTCTGCCCACCAGAGGTTGGGACAATCATGGTTCCTATATGATGAAGAAGGCTTATAGAATCTGTAGGAACCAGGGTAATGGACATGATGATGGGGTAGAGCTCATGTATTGGCTTTTGCCCACGTGCTAAATGTTTTTGTCCCGACCAACTTTTGCATTTTGTGCTACTTTTCCTGTTGAATTTGGCCATATATGATTTTAACTTTCTTAACAGCTGCATCAACCTCCGGGCTTCATTCTAGGCCATGAACCAAGGTGTGGGCAAGGGGAAGGGGTAAGCTAACCCTATGTGGACCCAATGGAGGAATGTGGACCCAAGTGGAAAAATGATGGATGGGGTAATAATGAATGGAAAGAGGGTAATATAAGCGGATAAGGGAGTGGGACCACGCAAACAAAATCAGGGTTTCCCGTGATATACCATCTCTGCAACCAAATGGTTAGTAAAAGAGATCCCACAGGACTAGAATCCAAGGTTAATTCCTAAAAGGGGTCTAGGGGACAGAAGCACAGAACTAGCCTATTCTTTCTGCAAAATCCCCCCATTAATCCATGCCAAAAAGTGTCCATGATAAGCAACCTACAATACTTAATTTCCAAATGACAAGAACATACCTTTAGATTCGGGAGGCCCACCTTCAAACATACAATCTGTTGGAATTTTTAAGTTTAACCCGTTAGAAACCCTTCATGTACTTTCTGATTTATTCCTACCTACTTGTTCTGTTAATTAACAAGTTATTTACCATGTAAATACTGGAAATAAATACAAGTACATGCTCAATACATTACATATCATTAACTGAAGGAAACAAAACAAGCACACATGTGACACCGTTGTTTTTGGACCAATGTCCCTGGAAAAACCCAATGCAGGAAAACTGGTGCAACTATCTGAGGGTTTTATTATTATGTAGTTTCTGAATACAATCTGGGTGCCAAAACTGGCTCACCCAACAGAGAATAATCTCGGCAGTAGTACCTCTCCTTCGCAGACAGATGCTCCGGCTGAAACCCCCGATAAACACTCTGGCAGCTCTTCAGCTCCAATCTGCCCCATGAAAAACCCCAACGCCAGCCTCTAGGGACTGCGTCAACCTCTTCTACCCTCCGCGTCAACTTTCCCGGTAGTTCTGGCTCTTCCCGGCAGTTCCGGTTGTTCCCGACAGTTCCAGCTTCTGCCCTCTGCGTCAACTTTCCTGGCTGTTTTGATTGTTCCCGGTAGTTCTGGCTCCTACCCTCTGCGTCATCTTTCTTGGCCCTTCCGGTAGTTCCCGACAGTTCCGGCTTTTGCCCTTTGCGTCAGCGTTCTTGGCTGTTCCAATTGTTCTCGGTAGTTCCGGCTTCTGCCCTCTACATCTTTCCTGGCTGTTCCGGTGGTTCCCGACAGTTCTGGCTGTTCCCGGTAGTTCCCACTGTTCCCGACAGTTTCGACTTCTGCCCTCTATTTTAGCTTTCCTGACAGTTCCGACAGTTCCCGACAGTTTCGGCTATTCCCGGCAGTTCCGACTTCTGCCCTTTTCTTTAGCTTTCCCGACTTTCCTGTGTCCCTCTCTTCGGCTACTGCGTTGATCTTCCTGGTGCTATCTCTGCCTCTATGCTTCTGTATTCATTGCCCCTCAGCTGCAACTCTGATCACTCTCTCAACTTTCTCAGCAAACCCAGCCCCAGCCCCAGAAAGTCGAAATCTTGATCTCTTGGTGTGTTCTCCAAGTGACCTTCAAACCTCCTCTTATACTTTTCTCGTTGACAAATCAATGACCGAGATTAAGTCTCTAATCAACGGCTAAGATTAGATTTGGCTTGATCCATGACTTTTGGACCATTCTAACAAAGTTTTATATTAATTCACATTAATATTTTAATTTCCCTAAATTTAGACTTAGGGACTCCATTAAAAATATTAATTATTTTAATATCTCCCAAAGTATTTAGAATCTGCCCAAACCCTTTTTGGATATTGGAGATCTCATGCGCCTTAGCCTCTCCACCAATTTTTGTGGCTAGAGCACATCCGATACTACCCCAAATCAACACTCCCTCTTAGCGAGGACTGTGCTCTAGTAATACTCCTCACTGAGCATCACTCTGATCATCCGACATCGGTCTTGTGCTAATGCTAGGCCTGCTGCTGAACATCTTCTGCACTGCTGCATCTTGTACTGCTACCCATGGCCCTGTCACTGCCACTGTTGCATCCGTACTGCAACTCTCTTTGCATCGTGTTGCTGCCCATGGCCCTGCTACTGCCATTGCTGCATCTGCACAGCAACCCCTCTCATCATGCTGCATTCTGCTGCCCATAGCACTACCACTGCTAACTGCTGCACTGCAACTCAGTTGCTGAGAAGTAAGTAACTGATCTCCCAACTCTGACATCTCTGTCAGGCTAGAGACATCCTCGATGCTGAAACTCCCTCTGTCGCTGACAAGTGCTCCCTCTTTGACCTCTGCGCTGCTGCAAAAACTCCATGCATCTCGTACCGTTGCACACCTCTTTATGCCATCCTGCACTGGTGCAACACTCTCGTGCCTCTCGCACTGTTGCAGCCTGCTAGCCTCGCGCTGTCCTGGGAATCCTGCACTGTAGTTCCCTCAGTTGCTCCATCCGCATCCGTCTCTACTGACATCGGCCAATATTGCTACACCTCTTTGTGGCTCCCGTAGCAAGGTCTAATCCAAGAGGTTGGGTACCTCAAGGATCCTGCCCCTCATCGCTTGTAGTCCGCTTGACTAGAGCTCGATGTCTCCCCACTTCTTCTCAAGTGGCACATGAGTACTCATGGCACAATCGTCATCCCTCAAGGCGAAGCCCTTGATATGATGTTTATCTAGAATGGACAGGATCTTGGCCTTCCAGACCACAAAGTTGGATGCTCTGTCCAGCCTATCCTAATCCCTCCTCCCATTCATGGCCATCTCTCTACTCTTCTCTGTCGACTCGTCCAAGTCTCTCTACTTCCCGCCTGGAAATTCTTGGTTTGACTGCTGAGTCTCTTTACTTCCCATCTGGAAGTTCTCTGTTCGACTCCTTCGAGTCTCTCTACTTCCCATCTGGAAGTTCTCTTCTGGACTCCCTCTGAGTCCCGATTTCCTTCTTGGAAGTCCTTCTGGCAACCGTCAAGTTGCCCCTCTCCGATCGTCTGTGCAACTGCACCATTGATCTGGATTCTTTGGCTAGAAATCCGCCACGACAACAACTCCCTCCCCTTGGTCTTGCCCTGTTAGGTACTGTTTTGACTACAGTACCCCACCAGCTTCACTCTGCAACTTACCCACAGCTTCCTCTACCCCAGCAACTGAAAGATTGAGCCACTTGGCTCTGCGCAATCCCGACACCGACAAATCAACTCCCCTAGCCAACTGCGTCAGCCCTCCTAGCCTATCCGTGGCTCTGGGTGAGCTTGATTCTACCTCCCTTAGCCTCTGTGATGTCTTTCTCTGGCCCAGAAGGATGACGCCGTCCCTTTGGTCACTCCTTCTTCTGTCGCCTTCTGCAAGGATCAACTCTCTCACTTGGGACAATTGATTTCTGTTGTTGCTGCTCTGCTTGGCTGATGTCCTCAGTTCTTCTGTGATCTACAACCACCCTCTGATACCATGTTGGAATTTCTAAGTCTAACCCTTAGAAACCCTTCATGTACTTTCTGATTTATTCCTACCTACTTGTTCTGTTAATTAACAAGTTATTTACCATGTTAATACTGGAAATAAATACAAGTACATGTTCAACACATTACAGATCATCAACTTTAGGAAACAAAAAGAGCACACAAGTGACACCGTTGTTTTTGGACCAATGTCCCTAGAAAAACCCAATGTGGGAAAACCGGTGCAACTATCTGAGGGTTTTATTATTATGTAGTTTCTGAATACACTCTGGGTGACAAAATCGGCTCACCCAACAGAGAATGATCTCGACAGTAGTACCCCTCCTTCGGAAACAGATGCTTCGGCTGAAAGCCCGGATAAACACTCCAGCAGCTCCTGAGCTCCAATCTGCCCCACGAAAAAACCCAGGGTTAGCCTCTAGGGATTGCATCAGTCTCTTCTGCCCTCTCCGTCAGCTTTCCCGACAGTTCCGACAATTCCCGGCAATTCCGGCTGTTCCCGATAGTTCCAACTGTTCCCGACAGTTCCGACAGTTCCCGACAATTCTGGCTATTCCTGACAGTTCCGGCTTCTGCCCTCTGCGTCAACTTTCTTGGCTGTTCCGACTGTTCCTGGCAATTGCGGCTTCTGCCCTCTGCATCAGCTTTCCCGACTGTTTTGGCTATTCTCTGCTGTTCTCGGTAGTTCTGGCTGTTCCCGGCAGTTCCGACTGTTCCCGGCAGTTTCGGCTTTTGCCCTTTGCGTCAACTTTCCTGGCTGTTCTTGTGTCCCTCTCTCTGGCTACTGCGCTGATCTTCCTGGTGCTATCTCTACCTCTCTGCTTCTATATTCACTGCCCCTCAGCTGCAACTCTGATCACTCTCTCAACTTTCTCAACAAACCCAGGCCCAAAAAGTCTAAATCTTGATCTCTTAGTTTATTCTCCAAGTGACGCTCAAGCCTCCTCTTATACTTTTCTCGTTGACAAATCAACAACCGAGATTAAGTCCCTAATCAACGACTAAGATTAGATCTGGCTTGATCCATGATTTTTGGACCATTCTAACACAGTTTTATGTTAATTCACATTAATATTTTAATTTCCCTAAGTTTAGACTTTGGGACTCTATTAAAAATATTAATTATTTTAATATCTCCCAAACGGTTTAGAATCTGCCCAAACCCTTTTTGGGTATGGGAGATCTCATGTGCCTTAGCCTCTCCACCAATTTTTGTTGCTAGAGCACATCCGATGCTACCCCAAATCAACACGATCATGGCAATGAGCGAGGGACCACATGGTTGGCTCAAGTGGCGGAGAAAATGGCACAATGAGTTAGCTGGTGGCTGCAAGGGGCTGTTGGCTGCCAGCTGAGGATCATCTTGGAGAAATTTTTTCTCCTAGGGATATCACCCACAAAATGGTGGGTAACAGGCTTATACATCTTTCTTAGTAGTATCTAAACTTAGCTAACTTTGTGCAATGGTTTCCATTTGAGCAAAAACCCCGCTTGTTTCAATTCTGCAGAGCATTTGGACAACTAACTGATAACTCAACTTCAGCAAGTATTTGCATAAATAGCTAACTCACAGGGTGTAAACTAAATATGCACTGTGGCTATGTTGAATGCATGATGCAAATTGAAATCTGAGGTATAGTTCCAAATGATCTTTACTCTCTGTTTTAAATGGTAACGGAGTTTGTGGGTTATTTGATTTCTATTTTGAGTGAAATTTCATTTTTATTTCATTATAACTCAAATATGAAAGGTTAAGAATATAGAATATGTTGAATCATTTTATGATTAAGACTAATTCTTTTGGCCTATTGTGCTTCTTATGTTGGATATTTAGTAAATGAACTTCGTTCGTTTCATCCTGGTCAACATCTTTGGGATTGTTACAATCTATTGCAAGACTTCAAACTGTAAATGATTAGCGCCAAAGCTTGTTGGCAATGTATTATCTTAGTGTTACTCGTAACACAATAGGCTTGTGTTTGAAACTCAGATGACTGGTATCGCCTTAAAAAACTAGATTGTGAAATTATTTCAGGGGTTGTAACGTTGGGGTTAATCATTAATTATTGGTTAGAGGCTGCTCAGTTGACTTTCTCTTTTCACTGGGATCTTGCTTACTCTCTGTCTTGCTTTTCAACACCATTTTCTACTGTACAATTGAGGATTCATCCTCAGTTTTATATACCACTTCTTACATTTTTTCATTGTTTTTGTTATTTCTTGAAGCAGAGATGCCCAAAGCACTCCCCTTATGGCTATTAATACTGGTGTAAACTTGAGCCCTATTGACCTATCTTTCGTCATTAGTGGACATTAATATAATTTCTTTGAGTGTTTATTTCTTCTTTCATTACTAGATTGGTTTGTTTCAGTGGCACTGCCTATTTACAAAATGGATTGTGGAATTATCTTTTTTTAGTGTTCCATAATGACAACCTTGGCAGGTTTTTGAAATACACAAGGTGTTTTACTTGTATTTGAGTAGGACTTTTCAAATTGAGTTTGATTCTCTTAGAGAGAATTTTTGTAGATTAGTATATTCCATTCTGTCCGGCCTCATGCTTAGAATAAAAGAAAAAAGAACAAGCTTTCTTGAAGTAATGTTCTTTTCCTTTTAAAACAAACTGACAATAATTCTTTTTATTTTTGATGTTTTAGTGGACAGTTGTCACATGCTCTTCGAGTGTCCTCATCACCTATTATAAAGGTAATCTTTTTTAACTCATTATTTGGTATTGAACAGTTTCCTCACCTATTAGGCTATGTCTCTTTTTGGTTTGGATAAGCTATTTTTGTTTTTCAATTACGAGGCTTATGTTATGGTAATAATCATTCAGGAAAATGGTATCAGTTCTTAAGAAACAGAGTCAAAGATGCATAGGCAAAAATGCAATTGTAAAGGAAATTTAAGAGAGACTGCTTGATATTTAATTTAGTGAATAATCTCATTACGTAGGTGTATGACTATGAACACAAGAAAGAAAGATTACATAACTAAGTTTTCATGACTAACTTTGTTAAACCTGCAGATAGGCAGGTTATATTGTAATCATTTTTGGGTCAATTTACTTTGACTTCTTTATTATTAATTTTTATTGTAATTTGTTTTAAATATTTCACATATATATTTGTATTAAATGGATTTTTTGGCAATAAAAAAATGTTTTTCAGATTTTTAAAATGTGATATTTCTGATTTTTGGTCTGTGTTTAACTTTTATTTAGCAAATAAAGTGGTTTGATCCATATCTATATTATAAATAAAATCAATATCAAAATATAAAATCTCAATAATACTATATAACTCAATGTTACAACTGTATTAATTTTGTCGATTAAATAAGAAATGACTGTTCTCACTACTTTGTCAGAGCAATTACAACAACTATTACTAATAATCTATTTTTAAGGTCATGGCCAAATCAGACACCAAATTGGTGTATGTGACTCCCTTGTTTGTGGGACAGGGGACTTCCCTCCACACAACAATTTGATTGCTAAAGCCTATGGAGGTGTACATACTCTATCCCCCTCTAGATTTAAACCTGCACCCTCTTACAAGGAGGGACATGGTTTTAACCATTAGGCTTACTACCCTTACAGTGAATTGGTTAGGGTGTTGAGGCATTGTTGCCTCAAAATCTAGTAGGCCTTGTGAGATACCTCACAAGGCAAGGGCTAGAACTAGATGCAACAATGAGGTCGACTGCCAGTGTCACCTCAACAATCCACTGCCTCCTCTTTAGTGGAATTTCCTTGCAGAAGGCTTCCTAGTCTTCATCTAAAGGACGTTCTAAGTCAATTAGATCAAGGTGGTATGGATCAAAGGGTGAGCAAGGCACTTCCTTAATAGACAAGGGCACAATTCCCAATGTGTAGGAGCAAAGTACCATATACAAAGCCATAGAAAAGGCACTTGACACCTAGGATTTCAAGATGTAGTTCAACAAAGGTGTGTCTAGGCATACAAGCACAAAGAAAAGGTTTGCTAATGATGAAATCAACAAAAGGAGATTGAAAAGCTTCAAATCAAGCCCCAAGTTGAAGCCCTTAGCCAAAGCTAGGGTTTAACTAGGGCAAAAATGTTGAAATTTGATGACTAAAAAAAAGCTTCCTACAATCCCAACCCGGTTTTAATTTCACCTTTTCACTTCTATTCAGTTAAATGCCCTTTCCCATAAACATACATTCAACATATAGAATTGTGGAAATAAAATTTTCAGATTAAAACACATGAGATTGTCAACACATGCTGAAAATAAATATGGACATAACCAAACCAGCAACATACATAAAAATACACAGATTTTTGGTCAACTTAGACCTAGGCAAAACCCCTTCAATCTTCTCCGGGGAAAACCTATTAGAGAGCTCTTCAAATTTATTATCTTTCAAGTTCAGGAAAAATACATTTGTAGACAAAACAAAACAGCAAAATACAACTTATCTCTTCAGCCCAAATTTCCTTGAAAACCGTCCCCACTTTGCCTCGATTTCCATGCCCACTTGAAGCTGAAAATATGCATTGTACGGATTTTTTTTCAAAAACTTCTCTCGAACGATGTGCAGCTCACAACATCCAATGCTGTTCGTACTGTACCTTCTGTTGTCTTCTATACCTTGATTTCCATGCCCAGCTTTGCCCAAAAATCACTCTTTCAGCTTGCTGCAACAAATTTCTCCTTCAGAACTTTTCTTCAGCTCTCAGCCTCCTTTCTCCAATTTGCTCATGAAGAATGAATGCAGTCTCTCTTTTCTTTTCCCCTTTTGTTTTCCTAAATGAATTTTGGGCAACCATAAGATCCACTGGGTCAAATTCATTTAGATCAAGGGATGAGAATAAATGTGCATTTAATTCTCACTTTCTATTTTTTAACTCACCCATTAAATAAAGTACCCACATTGTACTTTATGCCTAAAGTCACTTTTCACTTTATAATTTAACATGGACTTTACCACTTATAAAGTCACTTTCATTTTATAAAGTTACACTACGATTTTTTTTTTTTTTTTTTTTTTTTGGACACTTTTCCCTAGGTAGAGACTAACCCATGGGAAACCACTTGTCCAAGGTACATTAAAAATCAACAAAAATTGCCTAGGGTAGATGGCGCCATCCTTATTAGGGAAAATTCCACCATGAAAAGCGCTAGATTTTGAGTTTAAAGGACCATTGAAGCTGAGATCATGCTACAAAAGTCACAATGTCCTCCTAATTGGCCTTATTGAATTTGGTCCTATTCTCTAGCCCTAGTGGCTTGCCTTAAAGGGCTTGGAAAATAGATAGGGAGGAAAAGATATACTTTTTATGAGTTTCTGTTAAACTCACACATAGAGAGATAGGCAAATTAAGATAACTGTGAGATACATTCTATTAACAAGATTTGCATATTAATATATTCTTTTCCGACCCTTGGTTTTCATATTCAAAGTGCTCTCTTGGACTCCAATGATTGTTCATATTCCACAACATCGCCTTTAGCAAATTAGATGTCTAACATTCCCCCCCTTAATTCAAAGGGGTGTATATGAGTCCAAGAATAGAAAATGAAAAAATTGCATGGTAGCAATTGGCTGAATGTGCTCTTCGAAATGATGGTATAAGGTTGGAGAACTCAAGGTCTCAACCAATGGTGGTTTAAGGCTGACCACCAACATTGAAACGCTTAGTGCAATTCTTGGAACATTTCCAAATCTGGCTAGAAGCTAAAGTCTTCTGCTAGAGGAAGTGCTCCCTGATGTTGTGAAAAGGGAGACCATTGAGGTCTCAACTTGGAAGGCTTGATGCAGTTCTTTAAATAGTTCCAAATCTGGCTAGAAGATGAAGTCTTCTGCTAGAGGAAGTGCTTCCTAATGTCGTTGGAAAAGGGATACCATTGAGGTCTCAACCCGTGGTAGTTTAAGGAAGGCCACCAACTAAAATGCATGCTTCATGGGCCATTACTTTGTCTCCGGATACAACTCTGAATCTGGGTATGGTTGACTCTTGCTCTAGGCTCAGGCTCGCTTGATGTATCTTTGAAGCTTGTAGATGGCCATCAATTCCCCCCTGTCACATACGAGGTGAGAAGATGAAGAAATCTCAATTGAAAGATGTGTCAATACTCAAGAACAGATTTTGTGGCATGACTGAAATATCTTCTTGGTTGTTGAAGCCCATTGCTAAGAAGCGATCCATCCAAGGTGAATCTTCGTTCTTGCAGGAGGCTTATTTCTGAAGCATCTGTTTGAATGATGAGTATTTTTATGACAAGCCTCACATGGGTGAAGATCAAAACAATGATCTTTCACATGGCCAACACTGTCACAATGTTGGCATTTGACAATTTGTGGTTGTTGTGGAAGAGGAGCAAGTGAAATTGAGTTTCCTTGAAGAAACCCAACACTTTGAGACTGAATGGGCTTAGAGTAGTCTAGAACATGAAAGGACACATCCTTTTCATATCCAACACTGGTTCTGTTGCTATTGTTGAAAACTTCTTCTCAAGGTTTGATGATGGGCTTGGGAAGAGCAGGCTGAACTTTGCATCTTCAAGCAAATTTTCTCCTAAAATGGACACTGGATCTGAATCAACTTCAATCTCAGTACTTGTATCACTTTCTGGCTGTTGATGGGAGGAAACTTCAGACTAAAAAGGGGGATTGTTTTGAACAAAATTAATTTCAGAATGATGTCTTTTTTGCTGTAACTCATCTTGCTGTAGATGTGACTCAAGCTGCAAAAAAAACAATTTTGTCTTGTGCATTTTGCAAGCAGGTTAGAATGTCAACAAGAGAGGCTTTGCTGATTTTCGCTGTGTCATCATCAGTAGATTGTATCAGAGTTTTCAAGAACTCTAATACTCCACTAATTAGAGCCATTTTCTCAGCAAAAATAGAGGCTCAACAAATAAGGGGAGTTAGTTCAACTAGAAATGCACCTGTTTACAATGTAAAAGTACCTTCACACAAGAATGAGTATCAACCTATGCATATTTATTTTCCTTGGAAGGAGAAGTTGCCAATTCATTGGAGACCCATGCCTTCTTGCAACTTATAGCTACTTTTGGAAAAGCGTTGAAAGTTTGATGACTTATGCAAGCTTGTTTTTGCAGTTGCACGTCATAGGTAGACACTTGAACTCTGTTGCTCCCTTGTACTTGAATAAAAAAGCCATATGTTGTAAAAACCCTAGTCAATAGTGGAAGATAAATCGAGGTAGTCAACTTTACTCATGCATAGGGTGTTTTTGCCAACAAAATAATCAAAATCTAGAAGAAATAGCCATTGCCATATACGGCTATATCAAAACTTGTCAAATAAATGGTGAAAATGATGCAGAATAACTCTTTTCGATTGGGCTGAATCATAGAGGAAGAATCCTCAGTCTGGTTCACCAAGGAGTTTAGGTCATTGAAACTCTTTTTGATTTGACTGTTGCAAGTTCGTATGCTCCAGAAGTTGATTCCTCAATGGCGTGGTAATAATCCCTCCCAAATTGTCAAAATTGAAGTCGATCTGTTAATGGAAAGATCAATCTAATAGTTGCCAAAAATAAGTCCTTATTAGAATATGTCTGAGACAAGTGGTAAACAGAGTAACATTAATCGATCAACTTAGGTCTTCCCGTGCAGCGCAGATGAGACCACAAAAGGTAAGAACAAAAAGTGGACTTGCAACCAGGGAAATTAACGTTTCTGTTCATCTCAAAATGTCGATATGTATGTATGGAAGCAATTAACACTAAAAACACCGTTTGTTAGTGTTGACCCTGCCGCCCGCACCTACCTACGAGTCAGTGAGAAAAGCCTTCAACCCCACAAGGTGTGGTTGGTGGCAGGGGATTCAGAGAAGGGGCTGTCACACTAATCCCAACTCTCTCCGTTTGAGCTATCTCCTAGGCTAGCTAAGGGGGGTGGTCCCTAATGAAAAGTTAAGCTAAAAACAAAGATGTGAGATTCTAGGAGAACTGTTAGAGTTAAATAGATTATTTATCTAAAATCTATAAGCAAAACCTGATATGAGCAATAGCCATTAACACATGAGATAAGCATGAATCACATAAACGACCAGTGCCTTCAAAGCGTTGCTCTTTAATAAATGAATTTTTTTTTATTGTATTTTATTTTTTATTTGCTTAGAACGAAGTCAAATGCTTTCAAATGAAAGAAGAAAATATGCGATAATTTTTTAAGATAGAAACTAAGCAAAGGGCTCAGGAAACCCCCTCTTGAGTAAATCTTTTGGTGTCTTATGAGATTGTTGGCTTGAACAACTTGTGGGACCTTTGATATCGTTGGAGGTGACTATTCCAATCGAAGAAGTCCTCACACTCCAATAGCGCTGGCAACCTATCCCTTGAAAACACAGAAAACGCTTACAACCCAATTGTTAGTGCAAAAGAGACTTGGCATATAGAGACCAAGTTGAGCTTGTCATTCAACCGAGAATGACAAGCTGCAACAAGTGTACAAAATATGCCAAGCCCAAAGGAGATTTGAGATAGCTGCAAATCTCTCCTCCCTAGACAATAATGCCCTCAGGCAAATGCACAAAGAAAAACAACTAGATAGCAAATATGAAATCAAATGAATATCAAACGACACAGGTATACCTCATCAACCAAAGCATGCGCCACAAAAGAAGCCAGTAACCCCAAAGACTTTTATTTATTTATGTGAAAGGTAAGTACACAATCCAGCAGAGCTTCCGCAAGCCCAACAGCTCGTTCTATGATTGATACAATAAGAGCCCAAGGCTCATATAAATAAGAAAATGGGAGATGATCCCAAGGAAAATTTCAATGACAAGTGGCACAATGGTGAAGATCTCAATGCTTCAAGTTAAATTCCAAGTGGCTGAGTTACTGGTTGTTGGCTGCCAACGAACTGCTGTAGAATGCCAATGTAACTGCTGTTTATGAAAATCTGCGTTAAATGTATTGGCTGCCTTTAAACTCTGCGTGTGGGCTGCCAACAATTGCGTGGAGATAACTGCTGTAGCTTTCCACGTAACTGCTGTTCACATAAACTATGCTCTGACTGCCGTTAAACTTGTTGCAAACCACGTAAATGCTGTTTAATATCTGCGTTAACTGGCTGCGTAATATTCCTTTTGACTGCTGCGTAGACTGCTGCCCACGTAGACTGCTGACCTGCCCATGTTAACCGCTGGAATATATGCCTGAGCTGCGTATGTAAACTTTGATTGGGTATGCGTATTTTTGGACTGCCCACGTAACTATATATGGTGAGTTGCTGACCACGTTAACTGCTTTGCTGGGCCCACGTTAACACTGCCCACGTTAACACTGTTCAGATCTGCGTTTTACCTTTGACTTGGCCAGCGTCTATTTCAGCTATACGTAAATCTCATGTAGTGAGGTGGGGTCCCTTCCCATTCACTTATTTTTAATTCCAAATTTGATTCAAATTAAAACAAAAATGACCTTTAGCACTTCAACGTGGAACTTTGTTTGACTTTGACTTTCTTTGACTTTGAGCTGAAACTTTTGTGGTGGGCCCCACATTGCTTGCTACATCACCCTTGATTCTCTGCTTGACTTCCATGTCAAAATTTGACTTATTTTGACTTTGGAAAAATTTATAAAATTTTCCAATTATTCGTTTTTTTGAATTTTTTCTTCATTTTTGCCACTGTCACTTGAAAAATCGGCTTTTGATGGACTCTGAGTCATTTTTTGACCTCCAAAGTAGCCTCTAGGAGAATGCTGGGCCTCTGAGGATGAATTTCGAGTGGTCATACGCCCCAGACATTTCCTAAGGCCACTTATTTATGCCTTTACATAAAAAATAATTAAAAAATCCCATTTTGCAGGAAATTTTTAACTATTAAAAATCCTACTTAGACCTAGCCAAATTCCACGAAACTTTATGTGTGATCTAGTATGGTAATATACATCGACCCTAGACACTAAGATGTGTCAGGGGCTCAATCTTCAAACCGTCACCTCGGCTTTGGGGTAAAAATGAGTGAAAAATCCAGAGAATTATCCGCCTCTGAAAAAGAAGGGATAATTAACCGGATAAAAAAAACACTCCAAGGTGTACTCGTTTGCTGATCGAGTCGCACATCCTAGGCCTGTTACAAATTCAAGAAAACTCATCATACTAGCATCACTTATTACAATTCCCCGCAGGGTGTGGAATCTGGGTACAAAGAAGAAAGATGATGAGAAGAT
>APFE030295672.1:49945-98989 GCA_000404065.3 Pinus taeda | reverse complement strand
ACATAACTGTTGACTGCCAGCGTTGAAAACTATTTGGATGGCTGCCGTACGGACGTACGGAAATTTTTGTACGGCTGTCCTTTTTTTGTTATCAAAAATGGTGGGCTGAGGTGGGCCCCCTCCCACTTTATTCTCTTTAAAGATTTACATTATGATATAATAAATTTTTTCCATCTGATAAATAAATCAAAATTTCATTGCCTCATGACTTCAACCTGCTTTGACTTTGACTTTGAGTTGACTTTCTTTGACTTTGACTGGCTGCTGAAATTTTGACTTGATGTGGGCCCCACATTGCTTTGCCACATCATCTTTGACTTTCTGCTTCATCTCCATGTCAAAAATTGACTTATTTTGACTTTGGAAATTTTTTTAAAATTTTTCCAATTATTTATTTTTTTGAATTTTTCTTCATTTTTGCCACTCTGTCACTGGAAAAATCGCCTTTTGAGGGACTCTGAGTCACTTTTTGACCCCCAAAGTAGGCTCTAGGAGAATGCTGGGCCTCTGAGGATGAATTTTGACTGGTCATACGCCCCAGACATCTCCTAAGGCCAGTTATTTATGCCTTTACATAAAAATAATTAAAAAATCCCGTTTTGCGGGAAATTTTTAACTATTAAAAAATCCTACTTAGACCTAGCCAAATTCCACGAAACTTTACGTGTGTCTAGTATGGTAATATACATCGACTCTAGACACTAAGATGTGTCAGGGGCTCAATCTTCAAACCGTCACCTCGGCTTTTGGGTAAAAATGAGTGAAAAAATCCAGAGAATTATCCGCCTCTGAAAAAGAAGGGATAATTAACCGGATAAAAAAAACACTCCAAGGTGTACTCGTTTTCTGATCGAGTCCCACATCCTAGGCCTGTTACAAATTCAAGAAACTCCTCATACTAGCATCACTTATTACAATTCCCCGCAGGGTGTGGAATCTGGGTACAAAGAAGAAAGATGATGAGAAGATAGAGGAGAGTTAAAAAACTCTGTTGACTGATGACATCTGATGGTACAAGTGTCCTCTGGATCATCCTTGGGCATGGAGTCTTCACATAATCATCAGGTGCTACTCCAGTAGTCAACAGTTAGAAAGCATTCCTTTTCCCATTTTTCAAAAGCATTAGGGAATGCTGGGTCATGCTATCTTAACAGATTCAAACTAGGTCTCAAGGCTAAGGTCCAAAAATTACCCATCGCTGAGAACGATATTTACAGCGAGATGGTGATGTAAAAATTTGGGGGAGGATTAAAATACCATCACAGGTAAAACCCAATTTGTCAATTGTATTGTAGATGATGGAAAAGAGGCACATAGATGGTTTGCATCTGTGCTTTTCTATAAATATAATCTGAATCCGATACTCCAAGAGCGAAGGGGATAAACGTTCTCGTAACATCATCATCAAAGACTTCTAGCATCTAGAAGCATATATACTAAAGATAAGCGTACATACCAAACCACACCATAATGAGATAGTATGCTCCACAACCATCAATAAGAAACCAAAGGGGTGATCAACAAGGAATGCACATGTGAGAAGACCATGAATGAACAAGCACGATCATCCAAGCAAGGAGAATTGGGACTCGCCAGGGCCCAAGCCAAGGACCTCTAAATAACCACCAGCAAAACTCTATCACTGTGATGAAAATCACAAAGTGGAACCTCATACCGTATCAGGTGTAACAGAGCACATAATAATAAATAGTCATCTAATAAACACAATTAATAAATAATTATTAATATTTGGCTTCTCTATGTAGAGTCATGTGTACTTGTCAAACATCTATAAATAAAGGAGCCATCTTCAATGTAAAGCACCACTTATCGATTATATTAAACAATTTATATGTTTAAACTCTATATCTGTGTTTGAAATACTTCAGTGCAGACATTCATGAAGAGCAAGTTTTTTACCTCTTAAAAAGGCTCGTCAGGTTTCCTTTAATTCAACCTTATCCTTATCTCATATATCTAAGTGAGAACGTTGTGCTTAATTTGTACCATGAATGAATATGTGACTATGCAGTCTTTATATCATCAATCCATAGAACAATGTATCCTGTCACATTGGTGAATGTTTTGGCAAGGAATATGCTGAGTTTAAACAGGTATCTGGTCTGTATTTGGATTACAGAGCCCTTACGTTGAAGTTAACTAAACATCAAGTCAAGATTCATCCATTTTAACGAAAGGTCATCAGTATTTCAGATATAGATTAATTAGCAACAAACATTTGTGGAAAGCTATTGGTGAAGCAGATAATGATGCTTCTTGAAAATTGTTCTGGACGCTACTGAAAAAAATGTGCAAGGAAGCATTGGTATACTGGTCATTTTCATTCCATGCGAGTTTTAGTATGCTGTTAGTTTTTGTGTAGATGGAAGATTTGCAGCCTTTGTATCTAAATTTTAAAAGCCTATTGACAAAATTTTAGATATTTTTAATAACCACAGTGTAGAATATGAACATGAGAAATGGACATTATTGATACTGATGGTTTCTAATTTCTAAATGACAGGTGGCCTGCGCGGAAGACTATATGAGTTCTATCAATCATGCTGGGATCACTCTCAGTGTGGAGGTATGAATGAATCCTAGCATACCTATTAGTTAGATTATGTGTCTATTTCCATGAGCAATCACTGGTAGTTAGACTATGCATATGAAAGATTCTAAACTTTCATTTCCCAAAATCATTTTGTATGCACTACAGAATAACAGAAAATATTTTGTGGAGCTTGATTTGAACCTGCCCTGTCATAGGGTGACACTGCTTTTTATTGATCAACTGCAAAAAAAGATCTAGTGAAAGTATATTATTTTCCAGTCATGATGGAAGAAAGGTTAATGGGACAAAATAACCCAGTTGATACAAATAATAAAATAAGGAGTGCCTAGCCTCATCTCCTAGAAAGTGACAAAAATGTGTTTAATAAAAATTCAGGAGGATTCAAAAAAAAGGAAAAAGATAGAAGCTTCAGCTGTATTAGATCTGTTGCAATCTAGATGTCAATTTGAACTGTTGCTGTCAATCCAATTACCAAAAGTTGATCCTTTTAATTCTGTTTTGGAACTTTTGAGCTGACGCTATTCACCCAATTTTGTAGATTTTTTCTTAGCCTAAAGGTTAATCATTATACCTTGAAACTGAAACGTACGGTTTCTCAAAAACCACGGATTTGCAGAATGTGGGTTTTTCTATAACACCATTTACAGAAGAAATTGAATACAATATATGATGCAGAATCATAAATGCTATATATTGTTGATAATACTGTAGCAATACATCATAGGGATAGCTCAAAATAGGCTACCCAGGAACATTGAATGCATGTGGCATTCTTGATCAGGTCAAATATCTCCAGTTTTTGGTGTCTTTATTGTATTGTTGCACTTATACTTTTATATCTTTTTCGTAGACAGTTAGTGATTAGCTTAGGCAGAGAATTAGTTATGCTTCCTTCTTTTTCCTTTTTTCTTGCTTTGAACATTGATATAGGAGTTGCTTTTTTACTCCCGTATTGTATCTGCACTGGACATACCCTTTATCCCTATTGACCTACTTTTGTGCTCATTTGTGAGATATTAGTAAGATTATGTTATCTTTTCTCACTAATCTCATACATTATGTCATGTTATATATATATATATATATATAGTATCCTAAGACGGTTAGGTGGCTAACTGCCTAATTAATTTAATGGGGCTAAAACATACTGGCCAACTGTCTAATTAGGTCTAATACTGATTATCATCATTAAACTTGATGTCATGTTTTATTTTCCTTCAGATGTTCATAGTTGTTGGGATGGGATCTCCACTCTCCCCAGCAGTAGCCATCTTTGCATGGAATACTTAGAACAAAGCCGTTGACTCATTTCCCTTCAAGCTAAAAGACTTGTTGACTGCTGAGTTGCACTTAGCAGATATGAAGACTCCATAGCCCAAGACACAAAGCATGTGAAAAATTGGTTACGCAATTCTTACTACAGCAAACTGATGACATTTCTCCTATTTGTAATTATTTGAACAAATTAGTTGCAGTTTTCTACGGCAAATATCGAAATACATACACTGCAGCCTACACAAAATAAATACTGCAGAAATTAAATACAACACAGGAGAAAAAATAAACACACACACATCTACACAACTGTTTTTGGACAATGTCCCTGGAAAAACCCAACTCGGGAAAACCGGTGCAGCAACTGAGGGTTTTATTATTATGCAGTAGTTTCTGAGTACAAATCATTGGATGCCCATCCTGGCTATCCGATAGAGAGAAAAATTGGCAAAGAGTTAGTGAGAAAAATCTCACACTGATTCGAGAGATTTGACACTGATCAGGGACAGGCTGGCTGGCCCCGCATTGCCTCTACGCAGTTTCTGCGTCAATCCTACGCAGCGTTGTGTCACACTTGCTGGGCTCTCTGTCACCTCCTCTTTTGATATCCTGCTGTTTGGAAATTTGACCCTTTGGCCCTCTGGTCTCACACCTCGGCTTCTGGGAGTAGATCTTGACTCTCCCAGTTGAATTTTGAACTCCATCTGAAGCTCTGCATTGCCTCTGTGTGGCACTATGCTGCCTATCTGAACTGCTCTATGCCTTCTCTGCCTTGCACTCTCCAGATCTGGAAAACTCTCCTCCAGACTACTATCCCTACCCCTCACTGCAAGAAGATCAATTGATCTCGCTCCGACAACTCAACACTGCTACTCTTGAGAAATTCGATCTTTGATCTCTCATTTGATGTGTTCTCCAAGTGCCCATCGAACTCCTTATAATCTCTCGTCGGAGCTCCAATGACCAAGATTAAAACATAATCAAGGGCTAATATTCACTGGGAGTTGATCCACATCCTTTTCTAGAAGATTCATACCTGATTTAATTAATACCGTTTAATTAACTAGATTTCCTAAGTTTAGACTTAGGGAACCATTTAAAAAAGTTAATTATTTTAATTAAATCATCTCTAGGTGGATTTTTCCCAAACAATTTCTAGGTATTGGAGAATGCATGTGTCTTAGCCTCTCCGTAAAATCTCGAGGCAAGAGCACATCCGATGCTACAAAAATTGACAATCCCTCTTAGCGAGGAATGTGCTATAGTGTTGTAACCCACTGATGCATCACTCTATCTCTGCATCATCTCTTGTCACACTTCTGATGTCTGACTGTTATTGTCCACGAACAACTGTGTAACTATGATATGAGCTACATTTGTGCTATTGCTGGCCCTGCTGAACTACTACCAACACTGCATCTGCACTGCAACCCATCCCATCTGCGGTGGCTACAACTGCAACATTTACAATGGAAAAACATCCAGAATACTGAACCAACTGTGGTCAGTATGATGCATCTGTCGTTTCAGTTTTGACTGCTGCTAGCCTCTGCGCCGTCACTGAAGCCTCTATGCTGCTGCTGACTCTGCTTTGTGCCAACTGCACTGTTTCCAACTCTGCTCTGCGCTGTTCAATCTCAGACTGCTACTAGCTACTGCATTTGTCACTCTGGCACACGATTGCACTAACTACCACTGGTCCATATTGCTACTGCTGACTATGGGCTCCCCTAGCAAGGTCTTGATCCAAGAGGTGGACTCCTCAAGGATCCTACCCATCTTGTATCTCTCTGGGGCTACAATTCCAGATCGCCCCACCTCACCCCTGGAGGCATCTCGACAATCATGGAAAGCTCTTCCTCTAGTCTGTAGGACAACTTGTCAATTTGAACGGATGCAACTTGCTGATCCTGCTTCTCCTCTTTGTCCTTCTTTTGGAGAGGACACTGCGTGCTATAGTGGCCCAACTCACCACACTTGAAGCGCTTGATCTTCGAAATGTCCTTTCTTTTGCGTTGCTCCTACTACCCCTTTGATGCAAGGGCTACGTCCTCCTCTTCCTTCCCCTGATTCGTCTGATTGTTGCTACTGCCACTGATGGTGGCCTTCACTAGATCACACCTCATTTCCTCCTGCTGTAGATCAGCCCACACACGTTCCCAATTTGGTAGTTTTTCTCTGCCCAGGATACTCTAGATGAAAAATTGTCAATCTTCAGAAACACTATTCAGCGCTAATCATTCAAACTTTGAGGGCTGGGGCGTTGACCCTACTATAGCTAGCTGGTCCCAGACATCCTGAAGCCTCGTAAGGAAGGGGTCTACACGCTCCCCTTTCTGCATCCTTGTGCATCTCAGCTTCTCCTCTAAGTACATCTTCCGCTGCTTGGAATATCCTTCGTATAATGTATCTAAGGCTTCCCACATCTGCTGGGCAGTATCCTTGCCGGCTATATGGGATACTACATTATCTCGAACCCCGTCGAGAATGATCCTCTTAGCCTTCGCCATTTCAACCTAGTACTGCTTGAGCGGATTTGCATCGGCAGGGACAACTACCACACTATCGACATAAATTTTGTAATGACCCACCAACAACTATAAATAAAACACGAATATTAGCATGCATACGAGACCTCCATACGATAGCTACGTATGCGTGGACTTGCATGTATCGCACTATATATAGGCTGGTTACTACTGGAGGAGATATAAATTAAGGTAATGAATTAATACTTCACCAGAATATCATATATATCAAATTAGGTATGTAATACGTAATACGTATACCACCTTAAATACACACACACACACACGCACACACACACACATATGTATATATATATATATATATATATATAATATATATAATATATATCCTTAAACTAAAAGAAAATGCTAATTTTAATTTACAAATTAAATTTAAAATTAAAATCAATAAAATAATAATATAATTATAAACTAAATAAATCAAATTAATTTATTAAAATAATAATAAACTTTAATCAAATCAAACTATGTATCCAAATAAAATCAACAAAATCAAATGAGATTTGATTTTATAAAAGTTACACGTAACAAAACAATGACACGGAGATGGGAGGAAGGCGGTGGATGAGGAATTAAAAGGAGGAAGGAATTCTTGAGGAGGGGGAGAAAGGAGAATAATTTTTAACATAGAGGTACAGACAGGAAGAAGTCTTGAGTCTTGATTGTACTGGAGTTTTTGGGCATGAGGATCAGATTTCTTTGATTGGAAAGCATTTTGAGATTGAGTACCTAGGTTGTACCTAGTTCAGCAGGGAGGTTTTGGCCGTTTTGGTAACGCAGCCGGAACAAGAATTGCAGCAGAGCAGACATGTTAGTATTCATTAGATAAATTTGATAATTTCTGTATTTAAATTATGTATTTTGGTATTTTGAATTTTGGGCTTTTACAAGTTTTGAAATCATGCTCATCTAAAAGGCAAGAAACCTTGGCCTTCCAGATCACATAGTTGGAGGCTCTGTCCAACTGATCTTGTTCTCTCAACCTAGCTGATGCCATCTCTCCTAAAAAAATTCAAACTGCTTCCTCTTCTCCTATGTGCAACTGTTGCCCAGTTATTCGCATTCCCTTCAGCAGTGAGAAATTCCACACACAAGTACTGTTGCTCTGCTAGGAAAATTCAATCTTCTTGGCTAGAAGTCCACTGAGGAACGAATTCCCTCAGTTTATGCTCTTCTCTCCTCCTGACGTTGCTTGCACTAGCCAACTGTTGCAAAATCTGCGTCCCAGCTGAAGATCTGCTCTGCAAGGAAAATACGCTGCTCCCTTCTTCCTTTGGAAAGCTTTGATCTAGAAAATCGAATTTATCTGTCGATTCACTCAGAAAAATCAATCTTTGCTAAAAAATCGACCTCCTTGGACCAAAGACTACAGTGCCTCTAGGGTTTCAATTTGCTAACAAGGCAGGAATTCGAACCTCCTCCTTCCTTTCTGCTCTTAGCTCTTCTTCTTATGATCTGTGCTCTGTACCATGTGAAGAATCGGCTACCCGATTCTTATTGCAACAAAATGATGATATTTCTCCTATTTGTTAATTACTTGAACAAATTACTTGCAGTGTTCTATAGCAAATATCGAAATACATACACTGGAACCTACACAAAATAAATACCGCGGAAACTAAATATAGCACAGGAGAAAAAATAAACACACACATCTACGCAATTGTTTATGGACAATGTCCCCGAAAAAACCCAACTCGGGAAAACCAGTGCAGCAGTTGAGGGTTTTATTATTATGCAGTGGTTTCTGAGTACAAATCGTTGGACACCCAACTTGGCTATCTGATACAGAGAAAAATTGGCAAAGAGTTAGTGAGAAAAATCTCACACTGAGTCGGGAGATCTGACACTGATCAAGGATAGGTTTGCTGGCCCCATGTTGCCTTTGCGCAGCTTCTGCGTCAATCCTACGCAGCTCTGCGTCACACTTGCTGGGCTCTGCGTCACCTCCTCTTCTGATCTCCTGTTGTATGGAAATTCAACCCTCTGGTCCTCTAGTCTCACACCCCGACTTCTGGCACTAGATCTCGACTCTCCTAGCTGAATTCTGAACTCCCTTTGAAGCTCTGTGTTGCCTCTGTATGGCACTGCATTGCCTCTTTGAACTGCTCTATGCCTTCTCTGCCTTGCACTCTTTGGATCTAGAAAACTCTCCTCTTGAGTACTATCCATGCCCCTTAGTACAAAAAGATCACTCAATCTCACTTTGGCAACTCAACGATGCTACTCTTGAGAAATTCGATCTCTGATTTCTCATTCAATGTGTTCTCCAAGTTCCCATCGTGTTGATTTGGGGTAGCATCGGATGTGCTCTAGCCACGAAATTTGGTGGAGAAGCTAAGGCACATGAGATCTCCAATACCTAGAAAGAGTTTGGGCAGATTCTAAACAGTTTGGGAGATATTAAAATATTTAATATTTTTAATGGAGTCCCTAAGTCTAAACTTAGGGAAATTAAAATATTAATGTGAATTAATATATAACTGTGTTAGAATGGTCCAAAAGTCATGGATCAATCCAGATCTAATCTTAGCCGTTGATTAGGGACTTAATCTTGGCCATTGATTTGTCAATGAGAATAGTATAAGAGGAGGCTTGAGGATCACTTGGAGAACACACCAAGAGATCAAGATTTCGACTTTCTGGGGCTAGGTTTGCTGAGAAGGTTGAGAGATTGATCTGGAGTTGCAGCTGAGGGGCAATGAATACATAAGTAGAAAGGCAGAGATAGTGCTGGGAGGATCAGCGGAACAGCTGGGAAAGCTGACGCAGAGGGCAAAAGATGGAACTGCTGGGAACAACTGGAATAGCTAGGAAAGCTAACACAGAGGGCAGAAGCTGGAACTGCCGGAACCGCTGGGAAAGCTGACGCAGAGGGTAGAAGCTGGAACTGTTGGGAACAGTCAGAATTGCCGAGAACTGCCGGGAAAGCTTACGCAGAGGGTAGAAGCTGGAACTGCTGGTAATAGTCGGAACTTCTGGAACTGCTGAGAAAGCTGACGTAGAGGGCAGAAGAGGCTGACGTAGTCCCTAGAGGCTGATGTTGAGGTTTTTCGTGGGGCAGATTGGAGCTGAGGAGTTGCCGGCGTGTTTATCTGGGGTTTCATCCGGAGCATCTGTCTGCGAAGGAGAGGTACCACTGCTGAGATTTTTCTTTGTTGGGTGAGTTGGATTTGGCACCCAGATTGTATTCTGAAACTGCTTAATAAATCAAACGCTCAAATTGCTGCACCTATTTTCCTGCATTGGGTTTTTCCAGTGACATTAGTCCAAAAATAACGGTGTCATTTGTGTGCTTGTTTCTGTTTCCTTCAGTTGATGAACTGTAATGTGTTGAGCATGTACTTGTGTTTATTTTCAATATTTACATGGTAAATAACGTGTTAATTAATCAGAACGAGTAGGAAGGAATAAATCATAAAGTACATGGAGGGTTTCTAACTGTTAGACTTAGAAACTTCAACATGGTATCAGAGAGTGGTTGCAGATCACAGGAGAACTGAGGACAACAGCCAAGCAGAGTAGCAGTAACAGAAAATAGCTGTCCCGAGTGACAAAAGCTGTTCCTAGCAGCAAAACAACAAGGAAGAGGTGATGCAGTGCATGCATCATCAAGTTCGGGCCAATAAGAGGCTGAGGGAGACCAAGACAGGCTCACGCAGAGGCCAGGAGGGCTGACGCAATTGGCTTAGTGAGCTAGTTTGTCGGTGCTGGGATTGCGCAGAGCCTAAGAGCTGTCACCTTCAGGGTACTGGGGTTTAGTTGGTTGTGGATAAATTGCAGAGTGGAGTTGGTGGGGTTAGGGCAAGGACAAGGAGGAGGGAGTTGCTACCGAGGGTGTCTAGCCGAGAAATCCGTATCAGTGGTGCGGTTGCACAGACAATCAGAGTAGGGGGCATCTCGACATTGGCAGAAGGATTTCTAGGAGGGAAATCGAGGCTTAGAGGGAGTCACATCGAGAACTTCCAGGAGGGAAATAGAAGAGTAGCGGAATGGCACTACACGGAGTAAGAGACCAGGACAGACTGGACAGAGCCTCAAACTTCGTAGTTTGGAAGGCTAGAATCTTTTCCGTACTTGACAGAAATCGTGTCAAGCACTTCGCCTTGAAGACGATAGTGGTCCCAGTTGACCCAGCTGACAATGACAGGTATGAGGAAGTAATGGTGAGGGCCAAGAGTATCATTCTTGACAGGGTCAAGGATCATATAGTACCACATATTGCCGAGAAGAATACAGCATAGGAGGTGTGGGAGGCCCTGACCAAGTTTTATCAGCGTACTTCCTTTGCAGAGGAAGATGCTTCTAGAAAATCAGTTGCGGTCATACTAGATGCAGAAGGGAGAACAGATCAACACCTTCCTCAGTCGATTGAAGGAGATCCGAGATCAATTGACTTCCATAGGGGCAACACTAGATCTAGAGTTGATGGTGAGAACAACCCTAAATGCAATCTCAGAAGAATGGGAGGTGTTTGTCCAGAGCATACTGGGTAGGGCGACCCTTCCAGATTGGGAGGAAATGTGGGCGGCTCTTCGCCAAGAAGAGATCAAGAGGGTGACCAAGACGTGAAGCAGCAGCAAGGGGATCAGAATCAAGAAGGAGGAGGTGGATGCTGCCCTAGCATCTTGAGGGTAAGCAAGAAAAGTGGAAGAAGAAGGACCTCTCCAAGGTCAAATGCTTCCACTATGGTGAGCTGGGTCATTATGCGACTCAGTGTCCGAGGAAGAAGAGCAAGGGAGAGGCTTCCGAGACCAAGGCAACGCCAACAAGGGTAGAGAAGGAAGTGGAGAAAGATGATGACTATGCCATGAGTGCACACACAACACTTGAGCAAAAGTGGGGAGACATTGAGCTGCAGTCAAGAGGACTACAGAAGATGAGGGGCGAGATCCTCGAGGTACCCAACCTCTTGGATTATACTTGGCTATGGGAGCCCCAAAGAGGAGTAGCAGGACTGGCGGATGTCAGTAGAGACGGATGAGGATGGAATGGCAGAGAGAGCTACAATGCAACATTCCCAAGACAATGCGAGGCTAGCAGGCTGTAACAGTGCAAGAGGCACGGGAGTGTTGCACCAGTGCAGGATGGCACAGAGGTGTGCAACGATGATAGATGTAGGGAGTTGTTGCAACAACGCAAAGGTCAAAGAGGGAGCACTTGTCAGCGATAGAGGGAGCTTCAGCATTGGGAGTGTCTCTACCCTGACAGAGATGTCAACGTTGGGATATCAGTTACTTCTCAGTAACTGTGTTGTAGTGCAACAATTTGTAGGGGTGGTTCTATGGGCAACACGATGCAGCATGATGAGAGGGAATGCATTGTAGATGCAACAGTGGCAATGGCAGGGCCATGGGCAGCAGCACGGATGTAGAGGGATCTATCGTATAGATGCAGCAGTGGCAGTGGCAGTATGAGATGCATCAGTATAGATGATGGGCAGCAGGCCTACTATCAGGGACCGATGCCGGATGATCAAAGTAATACTCAGTAAGGAGTATTGCTAGAGCACAATCCTCGCTAAGAGGGAGTGTTGATTTGGGGTAGCATCAGATGTGCTCTAGCCACGAAATTTGGTGGAGAGGTTAAGGCACATGAGATCTTTAATACCCAAAAAGGGTTTGGGCAGATTCTAAACAGTTTGGGAGATATTAAGATGATTAATATTTTTAATGGAGTCCGTAAGTCTAAACTTAGGGAAATTAAAATATTAATGTGAATTAATATAAAACTATGCTATAATGGTCCAGAAGTCATGGAGAAATTAAAATATTAATGTGAATTAATATAAAACTGTGTTAGAATGGTCCAAAAGTCATGGATCAAGCCAGATCTAATCTTAGCTGTTGATTAGGGACTTAATCTTGGCCGTTGATTTGTCAATGAGAAAAGTATAAGAGGAGGCTTGAGGGTCACTTGGAGAACACACCAAGAGATCAAGATTTCGACTTTCTGGGGTTGGGTTTGTTGAGAAAGTTGAGAGAATTATTTGAAGTTGCAGGTGAGGGGAAGTGAATACAGAAGCAAAGAGGCAGAGATAGTGCCAGGAGAATCGGTGGAACCGCCAGGAAAGCTGACGCAGAGGGCAAAAGCCAGAACTGCCGGGAACAACCGGAACTGTCAGGAAAGCTGACGCAGAGGGCAGAGGTCGGAACTGCGGGGAACAGCCGGAACTGCCGGGAACTGTCGGGAAAGCTGACGCAGAGGGCAGAAGTCGGAATTGTCGGAACTGCCGAAACTTCCTGTGAACTGACGGAATTGCTGGGAAAGCTGACGCTGAGGGCAAAAGAGTCTGACGCAGTCCCTAGAGGTTGACGCTGGGGTTTTTCATGGGGTAGATTGGAGTTGAGGAGTTGCCGAAGTGTTTATCTGGGGTTTCAGCTGGAGCATTTGCCTTCGAAGGAGAGGTACTACTGCCGAGATTTTTCTCTGTTGGGTGAGCTGGATTTGGCACCCAAATTGTATTCTGAAACTGCTTAATAAATCAAACCCTCAGATAGTTGCACCGGTTTTCCCGTATTGGGTTTTTCGGGGACATTAGTCCAAAAATAACGATGTGATTTGTGTGCTTGTTTCTGTTTCCTTCAGTTGATGATCTATAATGTGTTGAGCATGTACTCTTGTTTATTTTCAGTGTTTACATGGTAAATAACTTGTTAATTAATCAGAACAAGTAGGAAGGAATAAATTAGAAAGTACATGGAGGGTTTCTAACTGTTAGACTTAGAAACTTCAACACATCGAACTCCTTATAATCTCTCATTTGAGCTCCAACGACCAATATTAAAACATAATCAAGGGCTAAGATTTACTGGGAGTTGATCGTCGTCTTTGTCTAGAAGATTCACACCTGATTTAATTAATACCCTTTAGTTAACCAGATTTCCTAACATTAGACTTAGGGAACCATTTAAAAAAGTTAATTATTTTAATTAAATCATCTCTAGGTGGAGTTTTCCCAAACAATTTCTTGGTATTGGAGAATGCATGTTTCTTAGCCTCTCTGCAAAATCTCGAGGCAAAAGCACATTCGATGCTACAAAAATCAACAATGCATACATAAAAACTTTTCAGAATCCAGAAGTCAGCAAGGCATTTTAGCCCCTTTCTCACTCCTCTCTCTTTTGTTTGTTTTCAAATTTCGCGATCTTGTAGGGAATTGTAAAAAATGTTGCTATCATGATGAGTAAAGCTTTGTAACAAGCCTAGGATACTTGGGACTCGATTAGCAAGTACACCCTAGACTGTTTTCTGACATAGCTAATTGTTCTGGCATTTCAACGATGAATAACTAGCTGAGTTTTTTCACTCACATATACCCCCAAAGCTGGTGTGACGGCTTGGAGATCGAGCTTTGGGTCCATCTTACTGTCTATGGTTGTAAGTATATATATATATATATATATATATATATTACCATGCTAAGTCATCTATAAAGTTTTACAAAATTTGACAAAGTTTAGATAGGATTTTTTAATAATTAAAAATTTCCCGCAGGATGAGATTTTTAATTAATTTTTTTGTAAAATGTAAATAAGTGATGCTAGAAGATGTTGAGGGTGTGTGAGTACTCAAAATTCATTTGATCGATCTCAACATTCTTCTAGGACACACTTTCGTAGGCAAAGAATCACCTCTAACCCCTCAAAACCCACTTTACACAATTGTAGCCTTCATAAATATACATATCAACAATTGAAATAAACTGAGACAACACAAGGTACATCGTTATTTTTGGACAATCGTCCCTAGAAAAACCCAATGCGGGAAACTGGTGCAACATATATGAGGGTTTTATTATTAAGTAGATTTCTGAATACAACTACAGTGCCAGAAATGGCTCACCTTTTAGAGAATATCCTTGGCAGTAGTACCTCTCTCCAGAGACAGATGTTCTGGCAAATCAACAACTGGATGAACAACCCCACAGTGACTCTGATTGTTCCTTGTGTTGGACAGCGAAAGCTGCTCCAAGCACTCCTCTGGAACTGCGTCACCCTCTTCTGGCTGATCTGCTCTTAGTTTTCCCCATAGAACTTCCTTAGTGCAGCCTCTTTAGCCCATGTCAGCCTCTACAACCCTCTGCGTTGTCTGTGTCAGCCTTTCGGCTTTTTGCGCCATCCTCTGCGTCCTCTACGGCTGCCTCTTCGGCTTCTACGTCCTCTGCGTTGGTCTCCTTAGCCTCAACGTCAGCCCTCCTAGGCTCCGCGCTGCCTCTTTTGGCACTTTGCTGCTTCTCTGATATGTATTCTTTAGCCTTGGATCGAAATCCCTTGCTGAATTGCCCCTCATTGCCACTGATCTCTAACTCAATTTCCTCAGCAAACCCAACCCCAAAAAATCAAATTCTTGATCTCTCTTGGTGTTTCTCCAACTGACCCTCAAGCCTCCTTTTATACTTTACTTGTTGACGATTCAACAACTGAGATTATGTCCCTAATTAATGGCTAAGATTAGATTTGGCTTGATCCTCGTTTCTTTAGAACTTTCTCACCCATTTTATATTAATACACATTAATATTTTAATTTTCTGAAGTTTAGACTTAGGGACCCATTAAAAATATTAACTATTTTAATATCTCTTGATCCGGGTGGAATTTCTCCAAACGATTTCTCGGTCTTTGAGATCTCATGTGCCTTAGCCTCTCCATCAAATTTCAAGGCTAGAGCACATCCGATGCTACCAAAAATCAACACTCCCACTTAGCGAGGAATGTGCTTTAGCAATGCTTCACTATAGAAGCATCACACTGATCCTTCGCATCGGTCCTCTGTGCTAATGCTTGGCCTGCTGCCCCACATCCACTACATTGTTGCTCCCTGTACTGCTACCCATGGCATTGCCACTGCCACTGCTACATCTTGACTGCAACTCCCTCTCAACATGCTACCATAGCACTGCCACTGCTAACTGCTGCACTGCAACTCAGTTACCGAGAAGTAAGTAATTGACTTCACCCAAACACTGACAACTTGGTCAGTTTAGAAGCCTCGTGATGTTGAAGCTACCTCTGCTGCTATCTTGTGCTCCCTCTGCTGTCACTGTGCTGCTGCAACCTCTTTTGTGCCTCTCGCACTGCTGCAACCTCCACTCCGCTGCTATAGACTTCTGCACTCTAGCTCTGCCTTGTCGCTCCATCACACCTTGCTCCACCCGACGCCTGTCATCATGCTATTGTTGTTAAGGGCTCCCGTGGCCGTATGTGATCCAAGAGTTTGGGTACCTCAAGGATCCTGCCCCCGCAAGTGGCCTCTCGACTACAACTCTATGTCTCCCCACCACTTCTCTTGAGGCGCATGAGCACTCATGGCACAATCGTCATCAGTCTCGACATCCTTCTCCACCTTTGCTGGCGCTGCCTTTGAGTTGGAAGCTTCTCCCTTACCTTTCTTCCTGGGGCACTGAGAGGCATAATGTCCCAACTCTCCACAGTTGAAGCACTTGACATTAGAGATGTCCTTCTTCTTCCTCTTCTAAACCCCTTGTTGTCCCGCAGATGCTAGAGCTGTATCCTCCTCCTCCTCCTCTTTCTTGACTCGAACTCCCTTACTGTTACTCCCCGCCTTGGTCAACCTCCTGATCTCTTCCTATTGAAGAGCTGTCCACATCTCCTCCCAACTAGGGGTAGCCGCTCTGCCCAAAAGGATTTGGACAAACATCTCCCAGTCCTCGGAGACTTCATTCAGAGCAGTCCTGACCATAAACTTTGGATCCGGTGTAGACCCCATAGAAGTAAGCTGGTTGCGAATTGCTTGCAATCTGAGAAGGAAGTGATCTATCTCCTCTCCTTTTTGCATTTGATATGCCCTTAGTTGATTTTCCAATAACATCCTCCATTGCACGGAATAGCCCTGGTATAAGGTGGCCAGGGTCTCCCACCTCTCCCTGCTGTTCTTCTCAATAGTATGTGGTATTACATGATCCTTGACCTCGTCTAGGATCATGCACTTTGCCTTTGCCTTGGCCTCCTCATACTTCTCATTTGCATCAGGGCCAACTGGGACAACGACTATTTTCAAGGGATAGTCCTTGATGCGATGTTTATTTAGGATTGCCAGGATCCTGGCCTTCCAAATGACAAAATTGGAAGCCCTGTCCAATCTGTCTTGATCGCTCAATCTGTTTACTACCATCTATGCTCTTCTTCTAGACTTCCTCTGAGTCTCAACTTCCCTCTTGGAAATCCTCCGGGCAACTGTCGCACTCCTCTCTAATCCTCCTTTGACGCTGTAACTTGGATCTAGATTTCTTGGCTAGAAATTTGTCGAGGTAGTGCTTCCCTCTACCTTGGTTCAGCCGCGTTAGACACTGTTCTACACAAACAAAAACAACGTTTCATGAACTCCTCAAGTCACAATCTACACAGCACCCTTAGCACCAACAACTGAAGAATTTGAGCCCTTCAGGCTCTGCACAATCACGACCTGGGCTGAATCTGCTCCTCCCGGCTAACTGTGTCAATCCTTCTTGACTGAGAAAGATGACGTGGCTCTGCGTGAGCCTATTCTGCCTCTCTTTGCCTCTGCGTCACTCCTCCTCTTACCTCTTCGGCTCTGGAGCAGCTCTGTCTCTCAGGACAACTGCTTCTCTACTGCAAATCCTCAGATTTCTTCTGTTGGTGTCTTCAGTGCTCCTTGATCTGCAATCCCTCTGATATCATGTGAAAATTTCTGAATCTAACACATCAGAAACCCCTACTGCAATATTTGGTTTACTATCTCCTACTTGTTCTTTACATTAACAAGTTATTTAATAAACATCGAAGTAAACACAATTGTAACCTTCACAAATATACAAATCAACAACTGAAATAAACTGAGACAACACAAAGGACACCGTTATTTTTGGACAATCGTCCTCGGAAAAAGTCAATGCGGGAAAACGATGCAGCATATATGAGGGTTTTATTATTAAGTGGATTTCTGAATACAATTACGGTGCCAGAAATGGCTCGCCCTTCAGAGAATATCCTTGGTAGTAGTACCTCTCTTCAGAGACAGATATTCCGGCAAATCAGCAACTGGATGAACAACCCCACAGTGACTTTGGCTGTTCCTTGTGCTGGACATTGAAAGCTGCTCCAAACACTCCTCTAGAACTGTGTCACCCTCTCCCGGTTGATTTGCTATCAGTTTTCAGCACAAAACTTCCTCAGCACATTCTCTTTAGCCCAGCGTCAGCCTCTACAATCCTCTGCGTTGTCTGCGTCAGCCTTTGCGGCTTTCCGTGTCGACCTTTGCGTCCTTTGCGTTTGCCTCTTCGGCTTCTACATCCTCTGTGCTAGCCTCCTTAGCCTCTGCGTCAGCCCTCCTAGGCTCTGCACTGCCTCTTTCGGCACTTTGCTGCCTCTCTGATATGTATTCTTCCGCCTTGGATCGAAATCCCTTGCTGAACTGCCCCTTATTGCCACTGATCTCTAACTCGATTTCCTCAGCAAACCCAACCCCAGAAAATCGAATTCTTGATCTCTCTTGGTGTGTCTCCAACCGACCCTCAAGCCTCCTCTTATACTTTTCCAGTTGACGATTCAGTGACCGAGATCAAGTCCCTAATCAATGGCTAAAAATAGATCTAGCTTGATCCTTGATCCTCGTTTCTTTAGAATTTTCTCACCCATTTTATATTAATACACATTAATATTTTAATTTTCCTAAGTTTAGACTTAGAGACCCATTAAAAATATCAATTATTTTAATATTGTTTCACCCGGGTGGAATTTCTCAAAACGAGTTTTGGGTCTTGGAGATCTCATGTGCCTTAGCCTCTCCATCAAATTTCAAGGCTAGAACACATCCGATGCTACCAAAAATCAATAGTGGAGTTATGGATTTTCTCCACGCTAACTTTAGGTGTGGATTCAGGTGGCAACGAGACTGAAACAGATTTGTTGATGATACCAATGTCATTTGGTCTCACGGAATGGAAAATTTGGAGGGGACCCTTGCACATTTGAATAGCTTGTTTGATAATATTAAGTTTCCATGCAATCCAAGTGAAAACTACCCACCATTTCTTGATGTCCTAATTACTAAAAAGGAAAAATGACTCTTAGATAAATACTTGCAGGCGGACTCACATCATTGTTCATCACAATAGCTAGGTGTTATGAATACACTTGCCATCAAAATAGTCGGAATCGTTGATGAAGAGCATCCTAATGGGTACATTTTGTTTTGAAAAATACATTTCATATTGGCAAGAAATTATTTATCAATGACAATGCAAGAAGTGGAAGGGTATATACAATTTGTTTCTGATTCAACTTTCAGAGAAAAGCTTATATTGGAGAAATTATCCAAGAATAATTCAGTTGATGACATAAAAACAAGGATTAGGGGTGGCTGAAGTGAGTTTTTATGGTAGTGGATGGACAAGTGTTGAAATAGAACATTTCTCTTTACACACCGCCTGGTAGATATATTTCATGTGTGTACCCAGATTTTGGCTTCATTTGGAACTGACAGAAGTTGCAGCTTACAAGCACTCTCTTTTGAATGTTCTCCTGTTCCAAACGGTGATCAAATACAGAGGAAGAGGAAATTGTATGCTGACAATAATGAAGTGGTTGCAGTGGTAGACTGACCTTACCTTAACAACTCCTATACTAACATTGGACCTCAGCGTTTGTTTCTCCAATAAGAATGAAAGAAATTATAGAAATTCCACTAATCTCCAAAATAGCCTCTTGAGATTTGTAAAAACAGAAATCGGGAATAGTCAAATGAGTGCATAGGGCATCTTCTCCCTAAACTGGCAGTAAAGTAAATAAGTAGTATAATGTGATCAATATGAAAAGGGATGGTATACTTGCTCTCTGTACAGTTTAAAGTGTTAAAATTGTCATGAGAACTAATACAAAGAACATTGGAAGCCGTAGAATTCAATTATCTAGGCAATAAAGCTATGTAATGACCCAATAGATGCAATGATAAAAATAACCGAATAATATTTGAAAGTACACAATTATGATATAGTGTATATGATGCCAATGACGGTTGGGAGCTTATTGGTGGACATAAAATT
The DNA here is from genome assembly GCA_000404065.3 of Pinus taeda. Classification (NCBI taxonomy): domain Eukaryota; kingdom Viridiplantae; phylum Streptophyta; class Pinopsida; order Pinales; family Pinaceae; genus Pinus; species Pinus taeda. Next base: position 79,566 of record APFE030295672.1, on the reverse strand, counting down.
GCAGACAGCATAAAGCAATTCAAGCTTGCAGCATGGTATTACTTTAGTGTTATAGTATATCAAAAATATTACCATAGATACCCAATAAGCATGTATAAGAGTGATGTTGAATCATCCAACTCCTAAGGAATTGGAGGATATCTCTTAATAACCCCAAAAAGTTAACAATATCAAATAATTATATGCACCTGTATGTGACTGACTGTAATAGTCTGCTTTATATACTAGTTTTGCATTCATTCCTTATGTTGGCCCAATTCCGATTTATGTATACCATTGGTCCCTTATATTGGCTGGGGGTATCCTATCAATTGTACTTTGCTAAGGAGGTAATGGTTACATTCTGCTAAGTTCTGTTTTATGATTCAAACAGGAGCGAAAAAGGATCATTTTAGAGGCATCTAATTCTTTGGCACATACTATTGGTGGAAAAGTAAAAGTTGAAGCTTCCTTGCTTGAAGAGGTAGCATTATCCAGGATGTTGCTTTATTAAATTTATATTTGCTAAATTTTCCCCTTCTTAATGTATGTAGCTTCTATCAAATGGTTTCTGTTGTCGAGCTTTTAACATGGGTTTGAATACGTTAATTCAGGTTGCCAATTTGGTGGAGGCCCCACTGCCAATACTTGGAAGTTTTGAAAATTCATTCTTAGAAATTCCTTCAGAGGTTTTAATTACGGTAGGAAAATCTAGTCTGATTTTTCTTTATTTTTATATTGTGTTATATGCTTTGTGGTTTCTTTCCATGCTTTTGTCATCTTAAAAGGAATTTGCTTAATCCGGAAAATACTAGATAACTCATTCTCTCCAGTGTATTTTTCTTGTTGAATGTGTTATCAGTGAGATAAAGCCTATTCTTCTAGCTTTGGATGTAAGCTGAGTAGAACACTAAAAAGGTTGTTTTAGATAGTCACACAGAATGTGTCATAAAGCAATTTTTTATCTGCGGAATCATTTTTCTTTTGATTTTTTTCTATTGTGTTGTTCAATGTGGTATGTTTGTATCCCATATGTTAGATTATATATGCATTATTACTGCAGCCAGCATAAAGCAAAATGTTTATACTATATAAATTTCAGGTGGGGGATTAAAATGTTGGAAAATCAAAGATATTATATTAGGGTTTGATTCTTCTTTCTTGATAATTACTTGTGAGTGTCGGTTTTTTTTACTTCTTTATTATCTTCTTTTTCATCAAGCAATTACCAAATTATGTGTGTATGAAGATCACAAAACAAGAGACACTAGATATAGGCACATGTGTTGATTTGGGGTAGCATCGGATGTGCTCTAGCCACGAAAATTGATGGAGAGGCTAAGGCACATGAGATCTCCAATACCCAGAAAGGGTTTGGGCAGATTCTAAATAGTTTGGGAGATATTAAAATAATTAATATTTTTAATGGAGTCCCTGAGTCTAAACTTAGGGAAAATAAAATATTAATATGAATTAATATAAAACTGTGTTAGAATGGTTCAAAAGACATGGATCAAGACAGATATAATCTTAGCCATTGATTAGGGACTTAATCTCGGCCGTTGATTTGTCAACGAGAAAAGTATAAGAGGAGGCTTGAGCGTCAGTGGGAGAACATCTCAAGAGATCAAGATTTCGACTTTTTGGGGCTCGGTTTGCTGAGAAAGTTGAGAGAGTGATTAGAGTTATAGCTGAGGGGCAGTGAATACAAGCAGAGAGGCAGAGATAGCACCGGGAGGATCAGAGCAGTAGCGGGAAAGAGGGACACAGAAGCAGCCAAGGGTTCACACAAAGTCAGCCAGGGATCACGCAGAGGCAGCCATGAGCTGCGCAGTGCCTCAGAAGGCCAGCGTGGGTGACGCAGAGGGCCAGAGGATTGACACAGTGCTTCTAGAGGCTGACGTAGGCCAAGGCAGAGTGACGCTGGGCTAATGCTGGGCCAGAGAGAGGTTGACGCAGTCCTTAGAGGCTGACGCTAGGGTTTCGTGGGGCAGATTGGAGCTGTCGAAGTGTTTAGCCGGGGTTTCAGTCGGAATATCTGCTTTCAAGTAGAGAGGTGCTAATGCCGAGATTTTTCTCTGTTGGGTGAGTTGGATTTGGCACCTAGATTGTATTCTGAAACTACTTAATAAGTCAAACCCTCAGATAGCTGCACCAGTTTTCTTGCATTGGGTTTTTTCGGGGACATTAGTCCAAAAATAACGGTGTCACTTGTGTGCTTGTTTCTGTTTCCGTCAGTTGATGATTTGTAATGTGTTGACCATGTACTTGTGTTTATTTCCAGTATTTACATGGTAAATAACTTGTTAATTAACAGAACAAGTAGGTAGGAATAAATCAGTAAAGTGCATCAAGGGTTTCTAACGTGTTAGACTTAGAAATTCCATATTATGTGTGTATGAAGATCACAAAACAAGAGACACTAGATATAGGCACATGCGAGGGCAAAACCCCCCTCGAGGGGAAAACCTAGTCAAGATAATTCTTCCTTTCAATAGTATTCTTTGAGACTCTTTACCTTAGACCAAGACCAGACTTTCCCTCCACACCATGTCAGCCTCTTAGATCTTCGACCCTTTCCAACAACTTCGACTAGGCAACGACTTCCGACAACATGCAACTTCCAACATGCAGCTTTCGACAACATCGAAATCTTAGGAGACTCCGATCTCCCAGCCGATACAACGAAATAGAGAGAGAGAGGAACCAAAATCTTGATTTTCTTACTCTCTATAGACTTCCCCAAACTCACACTTCTTTCAACCTCGCGACAACAAACTTCACACTTCTCCAGCTCTTCTTGAGATATCGAATTTGCTTGAGAGTGAATGCTTCAAATGACTTCGACGTCCTTGTATATATAGGCTTCTTGTGGGTCAAATGAGGGTCCCTAGGCTGACTTGATCTCTTTTAGGCCAACATGATGTAGAGGGTACATAATTCATATTTGTCTTGATACAAAACCTTTTTACATAATTCAAAAGCCGAAGAAGGGTTTCTTTGAATGTACAATGACTCTATAAACTCTATTAATTCTAGGAGTCCACAATGGGGACTTTGACTAGTATAATGATGACCCAAGCATGAAACCCATGCTTTAATAAGTCATTGTTACAATAATAAAAATTATTTTCTTTATTCTTTTGACAAGTACATTACATAATGACTCAAGTACATTATTGAAGACTGAACATAGTTACATTTTCTAACACTCCCTATTAACTAGGGAGGTATTCATAATGTACACATACAATGGAAGATCTCAAACTATATGAAAACATGAAGAATTTTTAGGCACCACAATGCCATGGACTAGATTCCTGACCAATGTTGCACAAAGCGGGGACGAAGCGGGGACGCTTTTTGGAAGCGGGGACGTGGAAGCATCATTTCCCAAAAATCTAGGAAGCGAAGCGTCTACTATATATATAATTTTTTTTTAATATTTTTTTGCATTTATATTTTAAAAAACATCCAAAATACCAAATTAGTTGTAGAAGTTAAGGAAGCATGCATATTTTTACATAAATCAAGATGGATATAGCATCCATTGTACATTAATGATTAATTATTCGAGCATCAACCATTTAGATGCATCAACCATCTAGAATCTAGATTCTTCTCCTCTTGTCTAGCCTTTGCCTCTACCTCGATTGTCTAGGGATATTAGTCAACATTGCCAAATTTTGATCAAACTACCTAATTCAAGACTTAAAATATGGTTGAAAAAGCTTAACATGCTTGATCGATGATTTTGACTTGATTGAAAGGTAATTTTTTGCTAAGGGCGTGCCGCGTGACAAAGGAGTTCAACAATTAACACCACCAACACTAGGGTACATATAGGGCTTGGTGCTCTTGATTAAATGCTAATCGCATACTTTCATACTTGATATAATCTAATGAAAACCTTCATACTTGATATAATATAATGAAATGCCACAATCCCATTGATCCTGAATTCCTGAAAACTGTTAAGTCTGCTGAATTTTGAGTAGGTTATGGAATTCTATTTTCTCCATATGAAGTCCAATGAGGCTGGAACCACTCTCAAACATCTTGAGTCATTTCATGGTAATGTTAAAAATTTAAGTAAAAGGATGAAAATGAAAAATAAAGGAGAATGTCACTTTTACTTTAAGAATTTAACATTACCATGAGGGAGCATCTGCTATATTTATATATTTTTTTGCCTTCATTCGTCACCCTAACCCAAGGTGGACCCACCCCCAACAAGAAAACTCACCTAAAAAAAAAAAAAAAACAATTTTCTAAACGCTTTTCCGGAAGCTTTTCTTGAAGCGTACGGGAAGCGTACGCTTCCTCTTTCGAAGCACCACGCTTCGGACGCCCGAAGCGCCATACGAAGCACGCTTCAACGCTTTGGAAGCGGCACTTCCGTACCACGCTTATGAATTTCCAGGAAGCGGCAAAAAATTCGGAAGCGGCGCTTGCAAATTTCGGAAGCGCGCTTCCAGCCAAGCTTCCTAGGCGCTTCCGTACGGGACGCGCTTTGGGGCTTGGAACCGTTGGCGGGGGGGGCGCTTCGTGCAACATTGAGCCAGCTAGAGGTTCACACAGAGCCAACCAGGGCTCATGCAGAGGCAGCCAGGAGTTGCACAGTGCCTCAGAGAGTGTTGGCTTGAGGGGGCCTGACCTAGGTTCAGCGTCAGTTAACCAAACAAATCCCTACACTAATGGCCCTTTCGGCATCAGCCCGTGGAGCGCAGACTGAAGTCTCACCCAAAGTAGTATGGGGGGATTTTGGAACCAAGTTTCCGCACCCTTGAGATGGTATGATGTCGGTTATTTCCAACTATTCCTGCCTTTCGCACAGGTTGTTTCGCGCTCTGTTCTACCCTTCAGTACCTTCGCAAAGTGTTACAATCGGCTTTCGCGTAGCCCTAACCAGGGGCTAAAGACCTTTCGCGTTGCTAGAGCAACGATCTGCACTGTCTCGCAAACTTGGCTAAGTATCTTACCTATCTTATTATCATATCTTAGTTAGCTTCGTGTAAACAGAGGTCATTATTTGCATTCACTCAACCAATACAATTATACACATTTGCGGATCATATAAGCCTTGGAAGTGAAATTCATACCTAATATAACAGATGCATAAACAGGAAATAAGACACAAAATTTATAGGAAACTTCTCTTTATTAATACTTCCAGATGATTACAGTCTCGATTTGCCCTGCGCACTCAGCTGCTGGGGTCCACGCACTCAGTTGTGGACTACTAGGCCTCCGCGCACTCAGCTGCAGAGCCTCTACCTACGCTATGACCCAAAACTTAGACTTACACTTTAGAGCTATCTCGCATACATCTTAATTGATTTTCCATATTGTATTAGATTAGATTAGATTCACTTTTTACTACTTAGAGCTTCGCTCTATTTATACAATCCCATGGTCCACAGACCATGGGTAGATTTTCTACAGCCGACATTACATTATCAAAATAACGGTGGACAACCCTATGACTCTTTAACAACTACGCGCTCCGCGGCCACAAAATGCAGAGTTTTTACATTGGAATTACAAAATTGGACCAAAATCTGGGCTCTAAGCCCCAAAACTTCCCTTGGGGGATCCTGCGCCCAATAGGCCCCTAACACAAACGTCATGACTCTCCCTCGAGTCACTCTGTATGACTGCTCGAACAACTACATGAATGCATGAGGGTAGTGAGGACCTCGAATGACTGCTCGAACAGCTGCATGCAGTCTACCACTGCGCTGTCAACCGCCGCTGTTGCTGCTGTAACTGCAGTGGTTCGATGTTGCCTGATTTCCGACGGAGTTGAAGGCTGCCTTCAACTGCAGTTCTGTGATCTGTAGGTTCAGCTCCAGCTCCAGCTAAACCCAGGCCATCTCTTCTTTAGCGTCACGCACCTCTATGGCCAATTTACAGATGTGCGCCTCCACCGGTGCCTCTGCTTGAATGGCCAACTCCGTGACCATTTGGCAGGCTTCCTCGATGGCCTGCATTATCTGTTTGTTCTGCTCTACTGCTTCGTTGCACTGCAGGCTCAATTGCTCAATGTTGATTCATTGCTTACTCATCACCTGTATAGCGCGACTCTCCCTGGCTCGAAGTTCCGCAGTGACTCCATCATGCAAGAGATAGAGCGTCTCCCGAGGGAATGCGACCATATTTAATTCGACGCTTTTCAAACTACTGATCGTGGCCCTGTTGCCCTCCTTCTTTGTAGTGAGTGCCTCATCTGGTAGCACTATCATGTTGGTCACCGTGGTGCGCAACATTTCCTCGACAGCTGAAGTGCCGAGCGCAATGCTGGTGGACACTGTGCCAGCCTGTGGTGTGCACCTACAACTCCTGTATTTTTGTTCGGAAAGCCCCCAATACCAACTGTTGTTGTTCCTCAAACTGCTGGAGGGCCTCCGCGGTGACATCCCTCACCGTTTCGTCAATATCATGTAAATCCCCTTGAGTGAGGGTGATTGGGTTGAAAGAAGTCTTTGAGGCTTTTGTCTTCTTTCGCAGCATGGTCTACTCTCGTGGTCGCAGACGCTTGAGCTAAGTGGACGTCGTTTGCGGGTTCGCACCACCTTGTTTTGTGTCAGTCTCTAGTTCGGGCGTAGGTGACTTCGGTCCTTCACGCTGGTCTTCTGTTGTTTTCTGCTACTGTTCCGCCAACTTTGCAGCCTTGCGCGCTACCTGGGCCTTAGCCGCTACTTTTTCTTTCCTGCGCTTTTCTGCTAGTTGCGCCATTCGAATTTTTGTTTCTTCTTTCTTGCGTTGCGCAGTGGAGTTCTCCGATTCCACCGCGGAGCCAGCTGGAGCGTGCCACTTCGGTGGCCAAGACTCCAGGACTGCGAATATCATATTGTTAGTCGCCAAATACAGTAAATCATGCCACATCTTCGCTGGGTCCTTCCTTGCCCTGATGAAGACATGGGCGAAGTCTGCTTTGAACTCTGCAAAGCTCTGCAAAATGTTGTAGACTGTGGGCAATAACCGCGGCTTGTGATTGATCCCCATCCAGATATTCATCTCCATGAATATCCAAAATATCTTGCTGTCCTTTATCTGTTGCACGTCCTTGGTTGCCCACAGCGAAGCATACTTCGCTGCCTCTGGAAGGTTCGACGCGACCGAAGGGAACTGGCTGTTTTCGGGTAGCTCCCATGCCACGAGTATGATCAACAACAAGAGCCATGCGTAATGAAATGTTTTTCCCTGCTCCTGTGCCTTGCGGCAGTTCGCAAGGAACTCGCCGCATAGGTAGTTCACACAATTGAACTGGACTCCTTCTGCGCATTGCGCCGCTAGTGCAACCATTGGCGCGGGAACCTCATCCGCACGACACTTCCGCATTACCTTCCCTGCTAGTGTTTGTGTCGCGACCTTGACTGCAGGGTTGTTGATGCTAGAGATGACATACCCTCGCTTCTTCTTCTCCAACTTAAACCTCTTTTTCATTGCCTCTGCAAGGGCCAACTCGCCACCTTTTCCCTCTGAAATGTTTGCTGGGTCCTCTCCTGAGCAAGGTAGCCATGTAATCCAGTGAATCAAATGGTCTGTGATGGGGATAGGCTCCTCCAGCCACAAGCACCCATCATGCACCAAGCATAGCAGTTGCCTGATGATGAAGACGGTCACTGGAGCGCGGTGGTAATGCGGCACCCAGAGCAGGTTCAAAGACCCGACCTTCTCTACACCTCTGAGCCATTTGCGCGGCTCCAATTCAATCATTTCAGCTATCGCGTCGATCTTTTGGCACATTAGCTTCTCAGTTGCTAAATGCAAGAACTTCTCATGGTCTGCGAGGTCCCAATCTTCAAATTTCAACACAAGAACCCGCCCCAAGTGCGGTTCCTCAAAGATAATGTCGTCTGGGAGCAATGGAGTTTGCAGAGAACTCTTGCTCTCATCTATATCCTTCGACACCTTGGCTTTACCCTTTCGTGGAGGAACATATTCAAGTCACCGGGTAATAGGGTCCGCACCTTGGGTTTCAACTTCCATCTCTTCATCCTCCTCCACCAGGATTTCTTCAAATTCCTCCTCTTTGGCCTCCAAATTAATGGCCTTCCCCTTTTCCTGCAATGTGAGCTTGGTCCTTAGTGGATTTCGGGGTGAGACGCGCACCAGGATCATGGCCTGCTTATCCTTCTTAGGTCTCGGTGTTCGTGGTGATTTAGGGATCTCAACGATTATTCCGATTCTCTCTGGGGCTTCCACTTCTGCAATTTCCTGCGCGGCTGCCTCGGCTGTCACTACTCCTGTGTCCATGGCTTCTTCGAGCGCTGACATAACACTACTCCACAGTTCCTTCAGTGTCTTAGGTAGTTGCTCAAACAACGAATTTGTTTTCAGAGTCTCGAATAAGTCTCGGTTCGTGAATACTCGAGCACGCAACAACTCAGTTCTCAAATTGCCAAGTGTTGTTTACTGGACAACCACTTGTAATTTATAGCACCTTTTGAATTTGAATTCGATCGTTCCCCCCACATTCGGTCCATTAATGCTAGATTGGCGGCAGTTTTTCAAGAATCTAACCCATAAAGTTCGCCTTAAATGCTTGCTGCCCGCTCCATTTGGCCTCAAACCAACCATCAAATCGTGAATAGTGACTTTAACGGTCACTTTCCGGCAGATGTGCACACCAGCGCAGCTATCTTCGCATTGTCGCGGACTCTGTGACACTTCGCTATTGCGCGCAGTCCTAACATTGCGTAGTTCCCAAGTACGGTAGTTTATAGTCCCGCACCTCCTTTCAGCGGTCTGGAGCGCTAAGACTGTGCCACTTTCATATAGTCACATCGCCAGATCGCCGGTCTATGGCTTTAGGCGACTGCCATTCACCTTTCTTAAGAAGGGTTCTCCATTTAACTTGACCAATTGTACTGCGCCTCCGTCGGTAATCTCCTTAATAATATATGGCCCTAACTAGTGCATGTAGAACTTCCCTGGGAATTTATCAAACTTACTATCATACAACAACACCAGATCGTTTACCTTGAATGTGCACATCTTGATGTGTCGGTCGTGCCATGCTTTTTCACATTGCTTTTGGACTTGCTGGTGAAATCCAGCCAAAAATCATTCTTATTCAAGCTCATCCAACTGCGCAAGCCTCTCCTCCAGGGCTCTGTGATTTGTCATACCTGTGAGCGCTGCTATGCACAGACTAGGCACAATGTATTCCATAGGCATTACGGCTTCCACTCCATAGACAAGCCTAAAAGGTGTCTGTCTCGTCAGTTTCTTGCATGTCATCCGATAAGCCCATAATGCTGCAGGTATGCGTAGGTCCCAATCAGTTCACTGTGCATTGGATACCTTCATCACCGTGTTTTCAACCACGCGCGAAAAGATAGTAGGGGCATTCTTCAATCCAAACGGCATGACAGTATATTGAAAGCAAGCCCACTCAGTCATGAAAGTTGTCTTGCTCCTATCCTCTAGCGCGATTTTGATCTGGTGGTACCCCGAGAACCCATCAGCGAAAGAATATGCTTCCTGACCTCCTACATTGTCCAACACTTCATCTGTGAACGGAGTTGGGAATGGATCATGCACACAAGCGTTATTCAATTTTCCGAGATCCATGCATATCCTTATCTCATCCCTCTGCTTCTTCTCTTGCACCACCATTGGGGTTACCCAGTCGAATTCTTCCACATGCTCGATGATGCTTGCTGTGAGCATTTTGTCTAGTTCTATGCGGACCTTCTCCTTGTATTTCGGATTTAAGTGGTAAGGCCTCTGCTTAACTAGCTTCGCGTCGGGTTTTAACGTGATTTTCATTACTCCTAGATCTTTGATTATTCCTTTCAAACCCGTAAACTTGGTCGGGAATAAGTCTTGATATTCACGGAGTAATTCAACGACCTTATCCATCGTCGCGCCGTCCCAGTTGTCTCCGATCTTCGCTAATTTGGGTTCTGCCTCCGTACCAATGTTTACCTGCTTAGTTTTCATCGGTGCAGTTATATCAGGGTTCTCAATTTGTGGTCGTTGAACCTCGCGTTGGCCTTCAGTTTCTGGAATGTTAATATTCCGCAGATCCTCATACTCTTCAGTAGTTACATTATAACATTCTAGCACGCGACTCAGTTGAGTAGCCCATTCAGGCTGAATCAAGTCTACAGGCTCTTGTGGTATCCTAAAGATGACTGCTTTTACCTCTTGTAGCGTTTCATCAATACTGTCCTGCCCATCCTCAAAATTGAAGGTCATCATGAACCCTTTTGCGCAGGATCCCATTCACCTGCCCCATGGCGGAGCTCTGTTTCTATATACCAGTTTCTCTGTCCTGGCAATAGAACCATTTGTTGGCTTGAGGGGGCTTGACCTAGGTTCAGTGTTAGTTAGCCAAACAAATCCCTACACTACTGGCCCTTTCGGCATCATCCCTCGGAGTGTACACTGAAGTATCACCTGAAGCAGTATGGGGATGTTGGAACCAAGTTTCCGCACCCTTGAGATGGTATGATGTCAGTTATTTCCAACTATTCCTGCCTTCGCGCAGGTTGCTTTGTGCTTTGTTCTATCCTTTAGTACTTTCGCGTAGTGTTACAATCGGCTTTCGCGCAACCCTAACCAGGGGTTGAAGACCTTTCTCATTGCTAGAGCAGCGATCTGCGCTGTCTCTCAAACTAGGCTAAGTATCTTACTTATCTTATTATAAAATCTTAGTTAGCTTCGCGTAAACAGAGGTTATTACTTGCATTCACTTAACCAATACAATTATACACATTCGCGTATCGTATAAGCCTTAGAAGTGAAATTCATACCTAATATAACAGATGCATAAACAAGAAATAAGACGCAAAATTTATAGGAAACTTTTGTTTATTAATACTTATAGATGATTATAGACTCGGCTCGCCCTGCACACTCAGCTGCAGGGGTCCGCGCACTCAGCTGTGGACTACTAGGCATCTGCACAATCAACTACAGAGCCTCTACCTACACTATGACCCAAAACTTAGACTTACACTTCATAGCTATCTCGCATACATCTTCATTGATTTTCCTTATTGTATTAGATTAGATTAGGTTCGCTTTTTACTACTTAGAGCTTTGCTCTATTTATACAATCCCATGGTCCGTAGACCATGGGTAGATCTTCTACAGTCGACATTACATTATCAAAATAAGGGCGAACAACCCTATGACTCTTTAACAACTACACGCTTCGCGCTCACAAATTGGGGAGTCTTTACATATTGGAATTACAAAATTGGACCAAAATCTGTGCTCTAAGCCCCAAAACTGCCCTTGGGGGATCCCATGCCCAACAGAGAGCCAGCGTGGGTGACGCAAAGGCTCTAAGGACTGACACAATGCCTCTAGAGGCTGACGCAAGGCGAGTTAGGGTGATGCTGGGCCAGAAAGGGCTAACGCAGTCCCTAGAGGCTGACGCTGGGGTTTTTGTGGGGTAGATTGGAGCTGGGAGCTTTCAGAGTGTTTATCTGGGGTTTCAGCCAAAACATCTGTCTTCGACTGAGAGGTACTACTGTCGAGATTATCCTCTGCTGGGTGAGCTGGTTTTGGCACCGAGATTGTATTCTGAAACTGCTTAATAATACAAACCCTCATATAGCTGCACCGGTTTTCCTGCATTGGGTTTTTTCGGGGACATTGGTCCAAAAACAATGGTGTCACTTGTGTTCTTGTTTTGTTTCCTTCAGTTGATGATCTATAATGTGTTGAGCATGTACTTGTATTTATTTTCAGTATTTACATGGTAAATAACTTGTTAATTAATAAGAACAAGTAGGCAGAAATAAATCAGAAAAGTACATGAAGGGTTTCTAACAGTTATACTTAGAAATTCCAACATCCCGCATTGGGTTTTCTGAGGACATTTATCCAAAAATAACAGTGTCACTTGTGTGCTTGTTTTCTTTCAGTTGATGATTTGTAGATGTTGTTACTCTATTGTGTTTATTTCGGTATTTAAATGTTTTAAATAACTTGTTTGAATTTAAACAAATAGAAGAAATAAACCAGCATAATACAGATTAATTTTTTAATGGATAGACTTAGAAAATTCAACATTTATGGCAGCCTAGACACTCTCAGAACCACGCTGTGCAAGCATCCGAGGACTAATACAGCGCGATCTGTCTCTAAAACCCTAGACGCTCCCATAATACATTGTGCTAGCGTCCACGACTGCCTGGACGTTGTTAGGACCATTGTGTGCCAACATCCATGGACTAAAATACCTAGTTCTATGCCAGTGTCCAGAAATCAGAAAACCCTAGATGACTGCGAGCTTCACCCCTAAGATTTCGGACCCTTGCACAAACTTTCCTTCAACAGACGTGTGCGAACCAAGACAATAAGAGAAGAGAAGATGGCTTGATCAATATGTCCAAATGAGCTTGAGGTCTCTTCTATTTATAGGCTTTCATTAGGGTCCACTTGGGGTTGAGGCCGACCTGTCTAATTTAACATATGCTTAGGGCTGACCTAACCCAATATACATGAGTGAATAAATAAATTCAAAAAACAACTTTCGCTTGTCCAAATAAGGTTCTTTAGGTCCATTTTGGTCCTCTCAAAAAGAGGAATTGAATGCAATCATCATCTCGGTCATCTGAGCCGTCCAAGGTGAAATTTGACTACAGTTGCAAAAATTAACATATAGGAAATCAATTTGTGGAAATTGGAACTATTGAATAAATCACACTGGGCCACACTCAAATACACTTGTGAGCATCTCCGTCTCACCATGAACCTCGCTTTGTCCTTCTCGATACTTCCATATGTTGCATGCTTGATCTTGAAGATCCATTGAGAAGTGACAATTGAATTCCCCTCATTTCTTGATATTATCTTCCACACTTCGTTCCTCATGATGGAACTATATCCGTCCACCATGGAATGCCTCGAAACTTGTTGGTTTGCTGCCTCCTCAAAGTTAGAAAGCTTGTACTCACTGATGTTGCTCATCAAGGCCATATAATTGGAAATCTAGTTGGTGGTCTACTCTCCCTGAAAGTGTTGCTAGGAGACTCCATATGCTCCTCGACCTCCTCCTAACAGAGATCGAAGGAACCTCTCGGTCCTCCTCTTGATTAGAGGATTGTCCCTCATGCTGGTGTTGCTGGTCTCTCCGTGGCCTTCGAAGCCTCTTGCTCCCAATCCTCTTACATTGATGGATTTGTCCCATGTGACCTCCTAATGTCCTACACTCAAATTTGGCATCCCTTTAGACCACTATCTTCCTTTGCCCTGGAATGTAGACCCTATAGGCCTTTGAGGTCTCATTGTTTCCAGCAAAAATGCCCCTTTATGATGACGACTCTAGTTTTGTTCTCTTCTTTGAAGGAATGTGGACATACATTGGACTATTAATGATGCATAGATGAGTCCGCTCTGGTTTCACTCCTGTAAAAGCCTCCTTAGTAGTCATGTCCTCCACTGCCTTCTGAGGACTCCTTTTTTGCATGTATACAGTCGTACTTCATGTCTCTCTCGATAAGAGCATAGGTAGATCCTAATCATGATTCATGGTCTTGGTTGCTCCAACTATACTCATGTTCTTCCATTTTGCGACTCCATTCTTTTGCGGATTGTTGGGAACTTTTATTACTTTTTTGATTGTTTTTTCCCTGCATAAATACTTAAACTCATTTGAGTTAGGATCGTCCCGATTGTTTGATCTTAGGACTTTGATCTTCTTCCTAGTTTGGTTATCCACAAGAGCTATGAACTCTTGAGATTGACTAAAGACCTCATTCTTAGTCCTTAGGAAGTAAATCCATGTCCTCCTGAACTAGTCATCTATGAATGTCACAAAATAACTACACCCCTAGATAGACTCTACTAACATAGTAAGATAGATGTCACAATGCACACCCTTGGACTTGGTCTCACTTCTAGGAAACGTTGCCAAGAGCATATCCCTCACACACACCATCATGTTCTATACTGAACTCCAGAAAACCAGTGACCATCTCTTATAATAGTGGTAGAGCCGTATAGTGTATATGTCTGATCATCCCATTCTAAATCTCACTCTAGATGTCACTGCTATAACCTAAGGATTTCATTGACTTTCCTATCATCATATAAAGGCTACTTACTATCTATTGCTTATAACTCTCCTGATGCTAGGATCAACCCATTTTGGCCTCACAACTACCTTGGACTGCTTGCCAAGCGCACATCCCTCACACACACCACCATGCTCTATATTGAACTCCAGAAAACCAGTGACCATCTCTTATAATAGTGGTAGAGCCCTATAGTGTATATCTATGATCATCCCATTCTAAATCTCACTCTGGATGTCACTGCTATATACCAATGTTTTAAAACTCTGACTCGGTATCGACTCAGCCAACTCGATTTCAATGACACGGTCGTTGTAAAAGATACATTAAATATTTATTTTTTATAAAAACACAAACTTTTAAAGATTTTCATTCATGTTTCCAAACACACAGCATTAGAATATAGATAGAAGACAATTATGATCAAAGTAGGCTCATGAATATATCCCTTATATTAAAATGGCACCCAATGCATTGTCCAATACATACATGATGATGGTATAGAGATCAAAACAAAAACACATAACCAAGGAGGCTAGAAATGGCCTCTACAACAAAAGTCTGTGACCAGTACTACTGGCTACTGCTAAAGTTGCCAACATCATCTGGCTCAGTGTTACTTGGGAGCGAGAGCGAAAGCGGGGAGCGGGAGCGACATTTTCAAAAGCTCCTGGTTTGGGAGCGAATCCTGGAGGAGTTCGACAACCAATGTGACTAACATCAAGGCACATAGAGGGATTGGTGCTCTTGATTAAATACGAGTTCCATACCCTAATACATGACAAAATTCAATTGAAACATTGCAATCCCCCAATCCTGAAATCCTGAAAAACCGATAAGTCTTCTAGATTTTGAATGAAATCTAAAATTCTACTTTCTCCATATGAAATCCAAGGAGGCTGGAACCACTCTCAAACATCCTCAGTCATTTCAGGGTAATGTTAAAAATTTAAGTAAAAGGATGAAAATGAAGATTAAGGAGAATGTCACTTTTACTTTAAGAATTTAACATTACCATGAATAACATAGCCTTAGTAGGGCAATATGATCAAATACTAGGGTTTAGGAGAGGGGAATGGACCCCAAAGACCAGCAAACTAATTCATAAACCCCTTTGGACTTCCCCACATTTAGAAAAATAAAAATAAAATAAAAAAAGGCGTGTTTTTATGGTTCACTGGCCACTGTTAGCTACCCAGGCCGAGTAGTTACGGATCCGGTCGAGTTGGCTAAGTTATGACTGACTCGGCCGAGTCATGCTATGACTCGGCTGGGTCAGTCATAACTCGGCCGACCAAACCGAATTTTCTGCGGGGTTGAAATTTTTTTCTGGCTCGGACCAACTCGGCCGAGTCGGTTCCGAGCCAGTCGGATCTTGAAACAGTGCTATATACTAGGGATTTCATTGACTTTCCTGTCATCATATAAAGGCTATTGTCTATTGCTTATAACTCGTCTAATGCTAGGATCAACCCCTTTTGGCCTCACAACTACCTTCCCATGAAATTGACGTCAAGTCCTCTATCCTTTATGGTTGAAACTGAGTAAATTATTCTCCAACCTAGGTACATACTGTTAATTTTTCATAGGGCTACATTTTCTTTGCTTTGATAATTTCATTTCTTCATTAATACATTAAGTTCACTCCATATCATCATTACATTATTCAGATCTGTTGGGTAGGCCAGTTTCGGCACCCAGATTGTACTCTGATATTGCTTAATAAGAAAACTCTTAGATAGCTGCAACGGTTTTCCTGCATTGGGTTTTTTCAGGGACATTGGTCCAAAAACAACGGTGCCATTTGTGTGCTTGTTTTGTTTCCTTTAGTTGATGATCTGTAATGTGTTGAGCATGTACTTGTATTTATTTTCAGTACTTACATGGTAAATAACTTGTTAATTAATTAGAACAAGTAGGCAAAAATAAATCAAAAAAGTACATGAAGGGTTTCGAATAGTTAGACTTAGAAATTCCAACATGGTATCAGTGGCAGGTTGCAGATCATAGGAGAACTGAGGACATCAACCGAGCAAAGCAGCAGCAACAGAAAAAAGTTGTCCCGAGTGACAGAAGTTGTTCCTAATAGAGAAGCAGTAAGGAAGGGGTGATGCGCCTGCGTCATCAAGTTTAAGCCGGGAAGAGGATCAGTGCAGTGGCAGAGGGGAGCAGACTCGACCTACATAGTGCCCGGTCATCTTTCTCAGTCAGGAAGGATTGACGCCCGTGGCCAGGAGGTGCGGATTTTGCTGGTGTCGGGATTGCGCAAAGCCTAGAAGCTCTGACCTTCAGGTTGTTGGGGCTTAGGAGGCTGTGGGTAAGTTGTAGAGTGAAGCTAGTGGGGTATTGTAGTCAGAACAGTACCTAACAGGGTAAAACCAAGGAGGAAGGAGTTGTTGCAGACGATTTCTAGCCAAGAAATCTAGATCAGTAGTGCGGCGGCACTAAGGATCGGAGTGGGGGCATCTCGACATTGGCAGAAGGGTTTCCAGGAGGGAAATCGAGGCTCAGAGGGAGTCACACCGAGGACTTCCAGGAGGGAAGTAGAGGAGCAACGAGATGGCAGTGAACGTGGTAAGAGACTAGGACAGACTGGATAGAGCCTCAAACTTCGTAGTTTGGAAGGCTAGAATCTTATCCGTTCTAGACAGAAACCATCTCAAGCACTTCGCGTTGAGGACAATAGTGATCCCAGTTGACCCGACTGATAACGATCAGTACGAGGATGTATCAACATACTTTTGTGCAGGGGAAGATGCTACTAGAAAATCAACTGCGATCATACCAGATGCAGAAGGGAGTACATATCGACACCTTCCTCGGTCGATTGAAGGAGATTCAGAATCAGCTGACTTCCATAGGGGCCATGCCGGATCAAGAATTGATGCTGAGAACAACCCTGAATGCAGTCTCAGAAGACTGGAAGGTGTTTGTCTAGAGCATACTGGGCAGGGTGACCCTTCTAGATTGGGAGGAAATGTGGGCAACTTTTCGCCAAGAAGAGATCAGAAGGCTAAGCAAGGTAGGAAGCAGTGACAAGGGGATCATAATCAAGAAGGAGGAAGAAAAGGATGTTGCCCTAGCATTTGAGGGAAAGCAGGAGAAATGGAAGAAGAAGGACCTCTCCAAGTTCAAATACTTCAACTGTGGGGAACTAGGTCACTATGAAAGCCAGTGTCTGAGGAAGAAGAGCAAGGGAGAGGTTTCCAAGACCAAGGTTGCGCCAGCAAGGGCAGAAAAGGAAGTGGATATAGATGATGACTGTGCCATGAGTTCTCACACACCACTGGAGTAGAAGTGGGGAGACATCAAGCTGTAGTCAGACAGACTACAGGCGATGAGGGGCAGGATCCTTGAGGTACCCAACCTCTCGGATTATACCTAGCTACGGGAGCCCCGAAGAGGGGTAGCAGTGTTGGTGGATGTCGATACAGACAGATGCGGATGGAGCGATAAAGGGAGCTACAAAGCAGGAGTCCCAAGACAGCGTGAGGCAGCAGTGCGAGATGCACAGAGTTGATGCAGTAGCGCAGAGGTCAGAGAGGGAGAACTTGTTAGTGACAGAGGGAGCTTCAGCATTGGGAGTGTTTCTAGCCTAATGGAGATGTCAGAGTTGGGAGATCAATTACTTACTTCTTAGTAACTGAGTTGCAGTGCAGCAGTTAGCAGTGGCAGTGCTATGGGGAGCATGATGTAGCATGATGAGAGGGGTTGTAGTGCAGATGCAGCAGTGACAGTGGCAGGGCCATGGGCAGTAGCACGGATGCAAAGGGAGCTGTCGTACAAATGCAACAGTGGCAGTGCAATGGGTAGCAGTAGATGATGCAACAGTGCAGAGGATGTTGGGCAGCGGGCCTAGCATCAACATAAGGATCGATGCCAGATGATCAGGGTGATGCTCAATGAGGAGTATTACTAGAGCACAGTCCTCGCTAAGAGGGAGTGTTGATTTGGGGTAGCATCGGATGTGCTCTAGCCTCGAAACTTGGTGGAGAGGCTAAGGCACATGAGATATCCAATGCCTAGAAATGGTTTGGGAAGATTCTAAATAATTTGAGAGGTATTAAAATAATTAATATTTTTAATGGAGTCCCTAATTCTAAATTTAGAGAAAATAAAATATTAATGTGTATTAGCCGTTGATTAGGGACTTAATCCTAGCCGTTGAATTGTCAACGAGAAAAGCATAATAGGAGGCTTGAGGGTCACTTGGTGAACACACCAAGTTGATCAAGATTTCGATTTTCTAGGGCAGGGTTTGTTGAGGAAGTCGACAGAGTGATCAAAGCTGCAGTTGAGGGGTAGTGAATACAGAAGAAAAGAGGTAGAGATAGTACCGGGAGGATCAGCATAGAAGTCGGGAGATAGGGACGTAGAGCCAGCCAGAGGTTCACATAGAGCCAGCCAGGGCTCACGCAGAGGCAGCTAGTGCTGGAATTTCTAAGTCTAATTGTTATAAATCCTTCATGTACTTTCTGCCTACTTGTTCTGTTTAATTAACAAGTTATTTACCATGTAAATACTGAAAATAAATACAAGTACATGCTCAACAGATTATAGATCATCAATTGAAGGAAAAAAACAAGAACACAAGTGACATCGTTATTTTTGGACGAATGTCCCTGGAAAAACCCAATGCGGGAAAACCAGGGTAGCTATCTGAGGGTTTTATTATTAAGCAGTTTCAGAATACAATCTGGGTGCCAAACCAGCTCACCCAACAGAGAATGATCTCGACAGTGGTACCTCTTAGTCGGAGACAAATATTCGGGCTAAAACCCCGGATGAACAATCCCACAACTCTCAGCTCCAATCTAACCCACGGAATCCCCAACATCTGCCTCTAGGGAC
This sequence comes from Pinus taeda, assembly GCA_000404065.3. Classification (NCBI taxonomy): domain Eukaryota; kingdom Viridiplantae; phylum Streptophyta; class Pinopsida; order Pinales; family Pinaceae; genus Pinus; species Pinus taeda. The sequence goes on along the minus strand of APFE030295672.1, from coordinate 60,691 downwards.
TGCGTCAACCTCTCTGGTCCAGTGTCACCCCAAATTGCCTTGCATCAACCTCTAGAGGCACTGCGTTAGCCTCTAGAGCCTCTGCGTCACCCATGCTGGCTCTCTCTGGCACTATGCAGCTCATCGTTGCCTTTGCATGGGCCCTGACTTGCTCTGCGTGGCCTCTCGCTGGCTTTGCGTCCCTCTTTTCCGGCTTCTGTGCTGATACTCCCGTTACACTCTCTGCCTCTTTGCTTCTATATTCACTGCCCCTCAGCTGCAATTTTGATCACTCCTTCGATTTCCTCAGCAAACCCTGCCCCAGAAAATCGAATTGTTGATCAACTCTATGTATTCTCCAAGTGACCCTCAAGCCTCCTCTTATATTTTTCTTGTTGACAATTCAACGGTCGAGATTAAGTCCCTAATCAACAACTAAGATTAACTTTGGCTTGATCCATGACTTTTGGACCCTTCTAGCACATTTTTATATTAATTCATATTAATATTTTATATTCCCTAAGTTTAGACTTAGGGACTCCATAAAAAATATTAATTATTTTAATATCTTCCAAACTATTTAGAATTTGCCCAAACCATTTCTGGATATTGGAGATCTCACGTTCTTTAGCCTCTCCGCCACTTTTCGTGGCTAGAACACATCCGATGCTACCCCAAATCAACACTCCCTCTTAGCAAGGACTGTGCTCTAGTAATACTCCTCACTAGGCATCACCCTGATCATCTGGCATCGGTTTTGGTGTTGATGCTAGGCCTGCTGCCCAACATCACTGCTGCATCATGTACTGCTACCTTGGCCCTGCCACTGCCATTGTTGCATCCGTATGGCAACCCCTCTCATCATGCTGCATCGTGCTATCCTAGCACTGCCACTGCTCACTGTTGCACTGCAACTCAATTACTGAGAAGTAAGTAATTGATCTCCCAACTCTGACATCTCCGTCAGGATAGAGACACCCTTGATGGTGAAACTCGCTTTGTCGTTGACAAGTGCCCCTTCTCTGAATTCTGCGCTGCTGCAACAACTCCATGCATCTCACACTGTTGCCTCACATTGTCTTGGGAATCCTGCACTATAGCTCCCTTTGTCGCTCCATCCGCATCCGTCTCTACTGACATCCACTAGTTCTGCTACTCCTCTAGGCTCCCTTAGTAAGGTATAATCCAAGAGGCTAGGTACCTCGAGCATCCTGCCCCTCATTGCCTGTAGTCCATCTGACTACAACTCGATGTCTCCCCACTTCCTCTCAAGTGTCGTGTGAGCACTCATGGCACAGTCATCATCTGTCTCCACTTCCTTCTCTGCCCTTGCTGGCGCAGCCTTGGTCTCAGAAGCCTCTCCCTTGCTCTTCTTCTTCGGACATTGGCTCGCATAGTGACCCAGTTCCCCATAGTGGAAGCATTTGACCTTGGAGAGGCCCTTCTTCTTCCGTTTCTCTTGCTTTCCCTCAGATGCTAGGGCAACATCTTCCTCTTCCTCCTTCTTGATTCTGACCCCTTTGCTGTTGCTTCCTGCCTTGGTCAGCCTTCTGATCTCTTTTGTGTCGATCTGTTCTCCCTTCTGCATCTGGTATTACCACCACTGATTTTCTAGTAGCATCTTCCTCTGCACGGAAGTATGCTGATAGAATTTCGTCAGGGCCTCCCACATCGCATTCGCCATTTCCTTTTTGGCAATATATGGTACTACATGATCCTTGACCCCTTCAAGAATGATGCTCTTGGCCCTCGCCATTGCTTCCTCGTACTTTTCATTCTCAACCGAGTCATCTGGGATTGCTATCATTTTCAAGATGAAGTCTTTGAGACGATTCTTGTCCAGAACGGACAAGATTCTGGCCTTCCAGACTACGAAGTTTGAGGCTCCGTCCAGTCTGTCCTAGTCTCTTACCCTGTTCACTGCCATTTCACTGCTCCTCTACTTCCCTCCTGGAAGTTCTCAGTGTGACTCCCTCTGAACCTTGATTTCCCTCCTAGAAACCCCTCTACCAATGTCGAGATGCCCCCAATCCAATTGTTGGTGCAACTGCACTTCTGATCTAGATCTCTTGGCTAGAAATCTTTGGCGACAACTCCGTCCACCTTGGTCTTGCCCTGTTAGATACTGTTCTGACCACAATACCCCACCAGCTTCACTCCGCAATTTACCCACAACCTCCTATGCCTCAACAAATTGAAGGTTAGAGCTTTTAGGCTCTACGCAATCCCAACACCAGCAAAATCCGCACCTCTTGGCCACGGGCGTCAATCCTTTCTGACTAAGAAAGATGACCGGGCATTGTGTAGGTTAGGTTTGTTCCCTTCTTCCACTCCGCTGATCCTCCTCCTGGCTCAAACTTGATGATGCAGGCACTGCATCACCCATTCCTTGCTACTTCTCTGCTAGGAACAACTTCTGTCACTCGGGACAACTGTTTCTGCTACTGCTGCTCTGCTTGGATGATGCCCTCAGTTCTACCATGTTGTAATTTCTAAGTCTAACTGTTAAAAATCCTTCATGTACTTTCTGATTTATTTCTACCTACTTGTTCTGTTTAATTAACAAGTTATTTACCATGTAAATACTAAAAATAAATACAAGTACATGCTCAACACATTATAGTTCATCACCTGAAGGAAAAAAACAAGAACACAAGTGACACCGTTATTTTTGGGCGAATGTCCTCGGAAAAACCCAATGCGGGAAAACCGGTGTGGCTATCTGAGGCTTTTATTATTAAGTAGTTTCAGAATACAATCTGGGTGCCAAACCGGTTCACCCAACAAAGAATGATCTTGGCAGTGGTACCTCTTAGTTGGAGACAGATATTCGGGCTAAAACCCCGAATGATCAATCCCATAGCTCTCAGCTCCAATCTGCCCGACGAAATCCCCAGCGTCTGCCTCTAGGGACTGTGTCAGCGTCTTTGGCCCAACGTCAACCCAACTCGCCTTGCGTCAGCCTCTAGATCCTTTGCGTCACCCACGCTGGCTCTCTCTGGCACTGCGCAGCTCCTCGCTGCCTCTGCGTGGGCCATGACTGGATCTATGTGGCCTCTAGCTGGCTCTGCGTCCCTCTTCCCTGGCTTCTGTGCAGATGCTCCCAATACTCTCTCTGCCTCTCTGCTTTTGTATTCATTGCCCCTCAGCTGCAACTTTGATCACTCCTTTGATTTCCTCAGCAAGCCCTGCCCCAGAAAATCAAATTCTTGATCAACTCTGTGTATTCTCCAAGTGACCCTCAAGCCTCTTCTTATGCTTTTCTTGTTGACAATTCAACGGCCGAGATTAAGTCCCTAATCAACAGCGAAGATTAACTCTGGCTTGATCCATGACTTTGGGACCCTTCTAACACAGTTTTATATTAATTCACATTAATATTTTATTTTCCCTAAGTTTAGACTAAGAGACTCCATTAAAAATATTAATTATTTTAATATCTCCCAAACTATCTAAAATCTGCCCAAACCATTTCTGGGTATTGGAGATCTCATGTGCTTTAGCTTCTCCACCAATTTTCGTGGCTAGTGCACATCTGATGCTACCCCAAATCAACAGCCAGGAGCTGCGCAGTGCCTCAGAGAGCTAGCGTGGGTCATGCAGAGGCTCTAAGGGTTGACGCAGTGTCTCTAGAGACTGACACAGGGTGAGCTAGGGTGACACTTGGCCAAAAAGGGCTGATACAATCCCTAGAGGCTGACGTTGGGGTTTTCGTGGGGCAGATTGGAGCTGGGAGCTGTCAGAGTGTTTATCTAGGGTTTCAGCTAGAACATCTGTATCCGACTGAGAGGAACTATTGTCGAGATTATTCTCTATTGGGTGAGCCGGTTTTGTCACCCAGATTGTATTCTGAAACTGTTTAATAATACAAACCCTCAGATAGCTGCACCGATTTTCCCGCATTGGGTTTTTTTGGGGACATTAGTCCAAAAACAACGATGTCACTTGTGTGCTTGTTTTGTTTCTTTCAATTGATGATCTGTAATGTGTTGAGCATGTACTTGTATTTATTTTCAATATTTACATGGTAAATAACTTGTTAATTATTCAGAACAAGTAGGCATAAATAAATGAGAAAAGTACACGAGGGGTTTCTAACAGTTAGACTTAGAAATTCCAACACTCTAGCCATGAAAATTGGTGGAGAGGCTAAAGCACATGAGGTCTCGAAGACCCAGAAATGGTTTGGGCAGATTCTTCCCGGTTTAGGAGATACTAAAATAATTAATATCTTTAATGGAATTCCTAAGTCTAAACTTAGGAAAAATAAAATATTCATGGGTATTAATGTACAACTGGGTTAGAAGGTTCCAAAAGACATGGATCAAGCCAAATCTAATCTTAGCCATTGATTAGAGATGTAATCTTGGCCTTTGAAGGACCAACAGGAAAAGTATAAGAAGAGGTTTGAGGGTCAGTTGGAGAAAACACCAGAGTGATCAGTCATTCGATTTTCTAGAGCGGGGTTTGCTAAGAAAAGTTGAATCATTGATCGGTTTGCAGCAAGGGGTAGTGAGTACTGGACAGAGAGGCAAAGATAGTGCCAAGAGACCAACACAGAGGCAGAGAGGTAGACGCAGAAGCCAGAGCAGGCCATGTAGAGGCTAGCTAAGACAGTGCAGAGGCCAGAGGGCCTGCGTCATCCATGCAAAGGGCAGTAGGAGTGATGCAAAAGGTTGTAGAGGGCTGACACAGAGGTTAGGAGGGCTGTGCAGTGCTTTAGTTGTGCCAGAGAGGGTTTCGTGAGGCAGATTGTTTGAATATCTGCTTCCGAATAGAGAGGTATTACTGGCAGTTATTTTTCGCCAATCCGCCCTGCTTCCCCGTCCCGTCCCGTCTGCTCCCCGATCCGCCTGCTCCCGTCGGCTTTCTGCTCCCCGCCCCGCCTGCTCCCCGCTCGCTCGGCCTGCTCCCGTCGGTTTGCTCCCGCCGCCTGCTCCCGTCGGCTCCTCCCTGTCGGCTTTGCTTCCCCGTCCCGTCCGTCGGCTCCCCGTCCCGCCAGCTCCTCGTCCCGTCTACTTCCCGCCAGCTCTGCTCCCCGCCCCGCCTGCTCCCGTCGGCTCTCCTCTCTGCCCCGTTATCTCTCCCTCCCCCCCGATCTGTCTGTGCAGCGACTCTTCTACGCGGCGGCTCAGATCTACACGGCAGCCCGTCCTCTCCGGCGGCTTCGGTCTTCTACGCGGCGGCTCAGATTTTCTATGCGGCGGCCCGTCCTGTGCTGTGGCTCCGATTCTGCGCGGAGTGCTTGTGGCTTTTCTGTCATTCGACGGCAGCCTTTCGGCAGCGGTATTCATCTGCGCGGCGTCCCGTTCCTTTACGGCGGCGTCCATCCTCTGCGCGGCGGCTCTGCGCGTCGGCGCCTGTTCGCGGTTTTCCGGCGGCATCTTTTCGGACGGCTGCATCTCCGTCGCACTCCTGACCGGTGTCTGCTCGCGGATCCTCACCTGCGATTTGCGGCCAGCTTCCGCTGTCCATTTCAGATCTGCTCCACGTCCGTCCCCTGTTCAAGGGCCCGCCGCTGCTCCATCAATCCATCCTAGATACCCTTGTCTCTGCTTTGCGGCCCAACATTAAACCTTAGCTTGTGCCCCTTGTGCCCAACAGTCAAAAAAATGTTCAGGTAACCATGGGTTCCCCGCCCACGGAATCTGAACACGAAACCCTCAGTTTCAATAACAGAGGACCTTCCCGTTACCTCCACCAGTGCCTCAATCAGCCGGAAGAGACGTATAGCCCCAGAGACATTGCCATGGAGTCAGACTTCGCCTTCTGGACATCTCAAATCAAACAATTATTGCGTCGGGTAGATTCCCTTGAAACCGAGAATGACAAGCTCCGGGCCGAGGTAAACATTCTAAATGACACAATTTCCTTCGTGGAAGGGGAAAGCTTGTCCCTTCGAAAATCAGTGCAAAAAGACCCCACAGAGACAATTTTGCATGCAGAAATCCAGGAGATCAGGAACAAGCAGGAGGAGATTATATCCCAACAGGCATCCCTTAGACAGGAGACAGAAACACACATCAGCACATGGGCACAGGTGGTCCGAGGAAAAGACAAACCCTCTCCTATCACGGCAGTAGAGGAAGTTGTACATGCCAAACTTGTGGAAGAACGATCCCGTAGAGCGAGAGAGCTAAACCTCAAAGTGAGAGGTCTCCCTCTCCCTTTATCTTCAGCAGATCCGATGGAGGTGGCCACAGGTTTCTTGAGAGACACTCTCGACATATCTGGTATCAGTTTAGATAGAGCCTGGTTAGGACAGGACTCCACCTTATTTATCCGTTTCCATAATACCACAGATCGTTTACATGCTCTTCGAGCTAAACGGAAGCTTTTTAATCTTCCGCACAAGATATTCCTAGATGAAGATCTCACTCGGGCACAAGTGGCTGAACTTAAACAGGCTAGGGAACAAGTGGCTGCAGCAAGACAAGCAGGCAAATGGGCAGTCATAAGGAACCTTCGCGCAATCATTCGAGACTCCTTCCCCCCAGGATGGACACCTCGAGCAGGCAGTTCCAAATGACGGGCCCGTCTGGGGGGGAGTCGAACAACAGGGATTTCACTTCACTGCTGGAACGGAAATGGGTCTTTTTGGTCTTCACCTGGGCTACTTTACGACGCCCTTGAGTCAGCAGATATCCTCCTAGTAACAGAGACCCATGAGAGCCCAGTCCGACCTCTCCCAGATGTAACGGGGTACCAATGGCATTCAGTTTGTAGACAGGAAACAAGGAGCTCTGGCGGGGTCAGAGGGTCAGGGGGAGTAGCGTGCCTAGTAAAAAACGAGCTCAGTGATAGAGTCACAGTGGTAAATATAGATGAGTACGCCAGGTACATGTGGATCCGAATCAAAACTGGAGCCCCACCCCTGAGGGATATCTTTATTGCAGTTTGTTACTTCCCCCCCACCACATCTTCGTTTGCCATCCACGACGACGTAGAAAGGGACCCCTTCACCAGCATATACCCAGACATCACTAAATTCTCAACTGATGGAGAAGTCATCATCATGGGGGACTTCAACGCCCGTACCAAGGAGCAGCAGGTCCCACTCCATGATCGTTCCGAGGATGTGTTCTGCACTAGGGGTGTGGACCTGGTTTCAGCAGGCTTGCAGAGAATCTCAGAGGACGCCCTGGGCCCCATCACAGCCTACGGTAGACATCTTTTACAGTTGGGCGAATCACATGAGCTGATAATCTTGAACGGCCTCTTGCGCTTCCCAGAATCCCGCTTCTTCACGTGTAGGCCTCACGGAGGTAGGGCTAGTGTGGTGGATTACGCCTTAACCAGCCGAGCACTGCTCCCTTTTATCCAGAATCTCTATGTATCTCCCATCCCCCTAGCCGACCACGCACTGCTTTCACTTTCCCTTCAGTCTGATCCCCCTCGTCCAATCCACCCCCCACCTCGATCCTCCCTCGGTAGAACCATCTTCTGTTTTGAAAAGGGTGACCCCGACATTTTCTCCTCCTCACTCCGGCAAATCCTCCCCAACACGGATGACTTCTCCCGTCTCGAGACTGTTTCGGATAAATACCACTGTCTCTCCTCGGCAATCTGGGAGTCGACGCTTCAATCCTTTCCCCACTCCTTTCGGACCACCTCGACCTCCTGCAAGGCAGGAACTTCCCCCATGAACAAATGGTACGATACAGAGTGTAAACTCCTCCACCAGAATCTCTGCCATGCCTTTCGTCAGTCCCTTCCCTCTTATTCTGCCATCCAAAAGAACTACCGTCGCCTTCTCCGCCACAAAAAACGATAGTTCATCTCCCAACAAAGAAGGGAGCTCTCCGCCCTCCTTACCCATTCCCCTAAGCACTTCTGGGGCAAGATCCTCCCCCGGCGTTCTCCTCCTCCCGCTGATCTCGACCCAGTTTCCATGTTCTCTCACACCTCTCGCCTTTATGACATTCCCGGACAGTCCTAGATACAGGTCACATCTCCTCCACCCTCCTGCCACCTGTTCATCGATAAAGATGTCAGAGAAGCCATCTGGGCGATGAATAGCAGCAAAGCAGCGGATGAAGAAGGATTCCAAGCCGAATTCTTCAAACATGGCCTACGACCCTTAGTTGGATACCTGGCAAATCTCTTCAACCATGTAGTCCGAGATGGTTTCCCCCCCATATGGTCCCATCATATTATCTACCCCATCCACAAGTCAGGGAATACCTCGGACCCCAACAACTATAGGACAATTATGGTGGGTCATACATTCTCTAAACTCTATGCCACTATCCTCCACAGAAAGCTTTCCGGAGATTTCGAAGAAAGAGGTCTCAGGGCCAGGGGCCACGCTGGTTTCAGACCAGATCACCAGACCATTGACCACATCTTTACACTCCGTGCTGTGATCGAGGAAGCACGCCACCGGTCCTCGAAGGTGTATTGCTGCTTTGTGGACTTCCGGAAGGCTTTTGATTCAGTCCCGAGAGAGGATCTTCTACAGCGACTCAAAGACATCAGTACCTCACACTCCCAGCTTACTGTTGTTATGCGTCTTTACGAGTCTGTGCTGGGCCGTCTTCGCACTGTATGGGGGCTATCTGAATTCATCCGGAGCACGATTGGAGTCAAGCAGGGGTGCCCACTCTCCCCACCCTTTTTGGGATATATATTGATGAGCTCGAATCTTTTCTGTGGGAACACATACAGGAGTCTGACGGTTGCTATCTTCACCAGGTTTTGATCTATATTTTACTTTTTGCAGATGACATTGCACTCTTATCTTCATCACCAGAAGGACTCCAGAGGCAGCTGGACGCGTTAGCATTATTCTGTGATCTCCAGAAATTGACAGTGAACCTGAGTAAGACAAAAGTAATAGTCTTCAATGGGACGAAGAAGTCTCAGGATCTCCAGTTCCTCTTCAAGGGAAAGACAGTGGAGATTACCAATAGCTACACGTACTTGGGAGTGCAGTTTTCGGGCCCCCGGTTTAGTATGCGGCCAGCTCTGCAACCTCGGATCAATAAGGGGTATGGCTCTCTAGCCATATTGGAGAGACAATGTTTCCGCCATCACTTCCAGGACATCTCGTCAAAGTTGAACCTTATGGACACCTTGATCCGACCCACAGTCCTGTACGGATCAGAAATTTGGGGCCCTTCCCTGCTTGAGTCAGACTGGGCGGCAGTTGAGAGAATCCAAACCCTTCTCCTCCGTCGCATTATCCGTTGCAAGTGTACTATCCCACAACAAATCATACTGGCCGAATTTGGTGCACAACCCTTCCGCCTTGAGACAGCCTTCAGACTGGTCTCCTTTCTCCACCGAGTTCGGAGCTTCGCAGACACTTTGAAAGGGCGTGACAGGTACCCTTATCTAGCCTACTGCTCTTCTGAGGCCATCGACCGCACACAACCAGGAAAAACCAAATGTTGGTATACAGGGGACTCAAAGTTCCTCAAGGCAGTGGGACTCCATATAGATCACCTCCCCCCCTTTCGGTACTCCTTGAACGCCCCCAGAGGACTCCCCCCTAGGCAGGAACTAAATAAGATCATCAAGGAAGACATCTATAGACAGTTTATCCAGGTCACATGGATTGACCCCCTGGGGGGGCTGCGTCCAAAGATGGCTTTCTATGCAGAACACTTCTTGAGTATCAGAGACGGGCTTATAGTTCGCCCCCAGTACACGCTTCGGCATTGGATGCATGCTCTTCGCATCCCCCTCGGGCAGTGCAGAGTTGGATCACACAGGCTTCGGGTAGAGACAGACCACCAGATAGAGAGAGTTGACAGGATCTGCCGGATATGCCATACACAGGAGGTGGAAAACGAATGGCACTTCATCTTCGGGTGTCCGATATATTACGAGATCAGGGGTTGTTTTCACTGTCTATTCAGAGGACCACATACCCTTTCCAGCTTCTTCAACTACACGGACCAGAGATGTGTCGCACTTTATATCCAGGAGACTCTTAAGCATCGGGAGCATATCCTCCAGCCTCCAGTCCGACCCAACACTACTCGTCAGATCACCTCTTTCTTCAGTATACTTCCCTCAGCCCAAGGAGTTAAGAGATCAACCAGTGAGAATACCGATCAAGCTGGCTCACACATATCGACAAACCCTCGTTCAGTCAAGAGGGGAAGCCCTGTTGTCGACTCGAATCGGCACGACAACGCTCAGACCGGGGGCTGTCACTCTGATCCCCGATCCCTCCATTTAAGCTTGTCTCCCGCGGCTAAGGGGGGTAGACCCTGAGAGATGATGAAGACCAACTGTCGACCAGTTGGTTAGGAGACACGAGACACGATTAAGATAAGCACTAAAATGATTTGATTAGTTAGTAGACCAGTGCCTTGAGAGATCATTATTAAGATGATTACTTGTTAAATGATATAGAAACATGAAACGTGAACATCAATCATTTGTCATAAGCAAAACATGATATAAGCAATAGCCATTAACCATACGATAAGCATGAAACACATAAATGACCAGTGCCTTCAAAGCGTTGCTCTTTCAGAAATGAAAAGATTTTTATTTGTATTTCTTTTTATGCTCAGAATGAAAACAAATGCTTTTAAATGAAAGGAGAAAATTTGTGCATAACTTTTTCAAGATAGAAAACAAGCAAAGGCTCAGGAACCCCCTGTTAAATAAATCTTTTTGGTGTCTTATGAGCTTGCTGGCTTGAACAGCATGTGGGACCCTTGATATCCTTGGAGGGGACTATTCCCGCCGAAGAAGTCCTCGCCCTCCAATGGAGCTGGCAACCTATCCCTTGAAAACACAGAAAACACT